>CM038113.1:35037294-35126492 GCA_001642375.2 Mentha longifolia
ACGAGAGAGTATTAAATTACATAGTACTTCGTATTATACTTCTTCCGTCCCCATTTTAGTGTGAAAGTTTATTTTGGGGACATCTCTTATATTTGTGTTAAGGACCCTTAAATAAGTAAAATTCTCTTACATATACTCTTATTTTAAAACCTTTAATTTACATTATACTTACAAAAATATTTAGTGCGGACCCACCATTTATGTTGCTTCTTTGTCCGTCACCTTGTATCATCCATTATTACATTAAAATCTTAATTTAGACAAATACTACAAAAATGGGGGCTGCGCTACCTTGAGATTCTTTGATGAGATTTTCAACCGTCTAACTCCACGTGCTTATGAATATCGAAAAATTCTAAGCACAGTAGAGTAGATCACAGACGGAGAGGAAATAATTACTCTCCATCTTTCACATATGCATGCACACGGACGCACGTGCCTATTATCTATAGTTTTGGAACAACCGTAGTCAAAGCAAGCCCAGTCTTATTTCACCATTTCGAAGACTATTATTTACGACTATAAATCAAGGGTGCAGATAGTTTTCAACCTTAAATATTATATCTGTTATTTTATGGCCACATGTTCTCCAAAAACCTCATCATTTTTCTCATGGGATCTTCTAGACAGACAACTTTTTTCCTACCAAAAATTTGGTCAATATACACTTCAATTTACAGTGTGCCTCCATATTTATTTATTGTATAAGATGGTATTTTATCGATTCAGATCATTTATTGCATTTTCGGTATTGCATCTCTTATTGCACCGCCGGATGCTCACCATGTGATAAAAATATTTTTTAATTCAGCAATAATCAAAAATTTCACAAACAAAAATATTGATTAAGAAATGTCTTAACACATGGCGAACATCCACGGTGCAATAAAATGTAATAGAGGTCCCGAATCAGTATTTTATGAAATTAGGTCGAAAGATTTATTTATTTTGTCAATTAGAGGAACGCACGTGCAGGAAGAAATATATCGCTACTAATTTGGAGAAATATAATAATGGTTGTAAAATATATTTTTATTACTCCTTCCGTTCTATTTATAAAGGGTCAATTTTTATTTATTTGAGTCTTTAAAATAATAATAATGTCCTTTATAAATGGGACGGAATGAGTATTTTTTATTTAATTATATTTTTTAAGAAGTTTTTTTAGATTGAATTTACAGCTAATGAAATGCATAGTTCAAAACTTAGATTGATCGATAATCTTTATAAATGCATAAAGCTAATTACAACTTTCTCAAAAGGTCTCGCATTAGTGACATTTCTTAACACACGCACACAAATTGATGCAATATTCCACCTCGTGCATTATCGTTATTGGACTTTTGTTCTGCAAATTTTTACATCATCACCGCATATCGAATTTTCTTTGCATTATTATTTAATCTTGTCGACTGTACGATAAAATTAATTTCTAATTATTTCACTTTTACTATTCCTGATGGGTTAAGAACGCACATTTCCGTTCATGGCCTTTGGTTTTAGAATAAAATGGGCAAATCAACGACTTAGCTTGTTAGGCAAGGTCCTATTAATTAATATCCCATTTTCGAGTGACATAAGTATTTGATTTGATTATTACTCTATGTGTCCGTGATAATCGAACACGGGTTTATTTAGTATTTCCTACGTCCCATTTTATTAGTCATATTTGTTTTTGACATAATAATCAATAACATGTAAGATAAAGGGTTTTAAGGGGCTTTATCCACTACTAATTCATTTCCTTTTATAATAGCGAAACTAATAAATATGATAGACCAAAAAAAAATTGAGACTAATAAAGTGAGACGGAGGGAGTACGGGTTTTGAATTTGTAATGAGCGGAAATGTAATGAAGTTTGAGTCTCACTTAATTATAAAGTAGAATTATGGGTTAATGAGTTGTATAAAATGGGTCCACCTAGATTATTTAGTAAATAAATTTTAAATTGATGGTAGGTTTCATCCCGGATGAGATTCTGTATAACACTTATGATGTTTCAATCGCGTACCAAACATTAGTTTTTTTTTTTTTTTGATAAAAAGAAAATTTTATTACCAAAATTGGCATGAAAGCCCAAACAGCTTACAAATCAAATAAACAAAGAAAGTTCTATCGGAATAGAGCCAAAAATCTAGCTAGCTTAATGTATTTAGAACAACAAATTGCTATTTGAAATCTACAAATCTTAACAATAGCATCAATACTACTCTTCAAATCTTGAAATTGCCTCTTGTTTATCTCCATCCATATTTAAACATTAGTTTTTATTAGTTTTATAGTATTTTTAATAAAAATAAAAATTGCGATATTATAATAAATTATAATAAACATTTATAACTAAAAATGAAAATTTTATTAATAAAATACCCTAATTTTGGATTACCACCCTGTTTTACCTAAAACAAATTTAAATTAAATGCTAAAAAATAATTATAAACCCTCATTGGATGAGCGAATCCTAGAAAATAATTATGAAATTAAATTAAATCATTATAAATTAAAATTGTTGAATAGAAATGTATAAAACTAGTAGAAAATTAAAATTGTTGAATAAAAATGTATAAAACTAGTAGAAAATTAAAATTTATTACATGATTGGAACACCAAAATGGATTTAGAGGATCCCAAATAGTTTCATCTTGCCGTTCAACTAAGGCCTCATCGACCCTCTCCAAATCTTGGAAATACTATATAACATTAAAACATGAATATATTAAAATCAAGATGAATCCTTCTACAGATGATTACCGCACGTTAAGAAAAGCGAAGAATCTACCAAATTTTGTTTATTAAATTGGATCAACTCATTTTTTTTTTAACTATTAAAACCTGGTTAAAATTTGATTAACTTGACCACAAATCGGATCGATGCAAACAATAAGAAATGTAGAATAATATAAATAAATGCTCTTTTAATTTACCCATCGGCCATCGTTGGCACAAATTCAATGTGTCTATTACTGGTCTGCGGCTACCAAACTACTCTTAAAATCATATATATGGTGAAAACTAATTATTACGTGAAAACTGCAACCCATCATAAAATGTTGCATTCTCATGATAATGCATTATATGCATAAAAATAATATAAAATGATATAATATAATATATTTTATTATGCAAATTCTCATAATAATGCATTATATGCATAAAAATAATATAAAATAATATATTTTATTACGCAACATTTTTGCACAAAAATGCATCATTTTATGCATAAAATGCAACATTTTATGATGGATTGCAGGTTTCACGTAATAATTAGTTTTCATATAATCTACTACCTATATATATATATATATATATATATATATATATATATATATATATATATATATATATATATATATTATCAAACCTTAAAAAAATTCCAATTATACTAGAAAATTTCAATGTCATACTATCACATCATTGGACGCATCGGTTATGATAGGGTAATGGTAGGGATGAAAACGGATCGGATACGGACGGATAGTGCTTATCCCGTATCCTAACCCATATTTTTTTCTCGAATTCGGAGTCGGATACGGGAAAGCCGGATTCGGATACGAATTCGGAATATTCGGGATACGAATACGGGACGGATCCGGGACGGATCCGAATAAATATAATCGGATAATATATTTCATACAAAAATTTTCTAGATGTGATTGAAACACATTAAAAAATACTACCTACACAATATTTCATAGAAGTTCTAATACAACTTATAATGAAATATGCATCTTGAAATATAATTCGAGAATTTAAAACCGGCATAAAATAATTTGCAAAGTTTAAGAACTATAAGTGTGCATCATTCAAATTTTGACATGACATGATAGCAAATAAAATAACATACGGAGTAGTTAGTAAAATCAATACTACTACTATAATATTATATATGTAAATGTTTGGTTAGTATGTTTGGATTTAGATTATTAGTATGAATATATAATTATCTAAGTGAGTGTTTGTAAATATAATTATAAAGCAAGATAACTTAATATGGCATTTATTTATTTTTGAAAACTCAATACAGCATTTATTAGAATATACTTATAAAACACTAAATTAATTTACGAATAGACAAAATAAGATTAAAAAAGAAAAATGAAGCCCTGTCATTAGGTCAAACCACGTCCTTCACTCCTCAATCTGTCACAGGGGTTAGAGAAGAAATCGCAAGCCGCCGGTGAAGATTTATTTGAATACTGATTTATCGTTTTCTTTTCTGCAGACTAAATTCTTCAATTTTTGTATCTAACACAGCATTCATTGTCTGCTTCTACCATTTGTGGAAATCAAAATCTGAAGAAAAATTAATTTGTTATAGAAATTATCGACGGCGGCAGCAACCAGCGGCGCCGCCGCCCATCCTCACTCCTCCTTTGTTCATTTCGATCAGCCCGACCTTTCTCTGAATTTTTCACGCTTCGACCTTTCTCTAATTTCAGATTTGAAGGGCATTGAGGGATACGTAGATTTTTAATATGTGGAATAGACATAAAATATAAAATAAAATATATTTAAAAAATCCGGATATCCGGATAATATCCGATAAAATATGGAAAAACTCGGATACGGGCGGATATTATGTAATCCGAATCCGATTCCGGATCCGAAGTCAACTATCCGTATCCGAATCTGTATCCGTCCGGATACTAATTTTTTGTACCGAATTCGATACCGACCGGATACGGTTCCGGATCGGTCGGGAAATATCCGATCCGTTTTCACCTCTAGGTAATGGACATGAATATATGCAGTGGCGGACCTACGTGGAGGCAAGCGCAAGCTGCCCCACCACAGTGGTCGACGAAATCCCTATATATTAATGTGTGTTTCGTCAATTTTTTTTTTTTAATGAGATTAGCCCCTCGGTCATTTAATTCTGGGTCTACCCCTGAATATATATATAATAGATAGGAAATAGTACCTAATAATTAAAGAATGGTCCGTGGAGGGTGAGATGTAGCCTATGCGATACATGCATGCACCCTTGGAATATTTCCGTAGGTTTCACAGTACGTAGGCTACTATTTATAGTCTTCCATGTTTATAATTATATATTTGTTGGCTTTCAAGCCGCCCTACTTTCCATTTGGACCACACCTTCCTTCTTCCATATCATATATATATTCCCTCTCCACCTCCATTACTTTTCTTCAAATTCAACACCTTCATCTTTCTATCCTTGATCTCCCATGGAGGGTCATGGTCCTAAGCTGTTCCTCAATTCGTCTGTCGGAATTCATACAGCTTCGTCTCTCTCTCCGAACTTGAATATTGGAACCTTGGAGGGATATTATAACCATACTGAATTTCTTCCCGCAGCACAAGTAAGAGCAGAAAACCCTAAGATAGGAAGGCCGTTATGCGATGATGAGATGAAGAGATGTAGTGTCGGAATTGAGAAGAAGAAGGGTGAGAGGAAAGTGAGGAAGCCCAGATTCGCATTTCAGACAAGAAGCCAAGTCGATATTCTCGATGATGGCTATCGATGGCGAAAGTACGGCCAGAAAGCAGTCAAGAACAACAAATTTCCTAGGTATGTATGTATACATATAATTAATACGTATATATGTATGTATACCAGGGGCGAAGAATAGATAAGGGAGCACCTGCACACCCCTATTAGAGTCACTCGTTATTCCCACATCGATTTGGAATTTTTTTGGACTCTACATATAAATTAGATGATCTTTCACCCTTACAAAGCCTTTTAAGGGGTGAATGGCCTAATTCTAATAACCCTACATTTTTTTTTTTTTTAGAAGAAAGTTTAGCTTTTAGTACCCTTATTTTAATAAAAAATTCTGATTTTGAGCTCCCTCGATCGAGTTAAGATTTTTGCCTCCGCCACTTGATGTACATATATACATATGTTTCTTATATGGAGGGAAGAATTGGAATTATATATGCATGCTGATTAAAGAGCGAATATTCAGGATTTAATCTTGTTATGATCGAGATTCTTTTTTCTCCTGTCGGCGGTGGCGATGGGATTAGTTGTCATATTTAATTTGTAATGTTTCAATCTCGTGTTTGTTTCATGAAAATGAATAACGACACATGCATAAATATTGCAAAAGCTAGGTCCTCTATATTTGATACACGCCATAAAACACAAAACACGCATGCACATATACATAAGCATTGAAATTCCTACGAATTCATACATGGAATTCAATTTTTTTGCCAATGTGTAGAGATATATACAATGATATAAGTGAAGTGATAGATTGTACATGCATGTTTTGGCAGAAGTTACTACCGTTGCACTCGCGAAGGATGCAACGTGAAGAAACAAGTGCAGCGCCTGTCGAGAGACGAGAGCGTGGTGGTGACAACGTACGAAGGAACTCATGCGCATCCAGTGGATAAACCCACGGATAATTTTGAACAAATTCTCACCCAGATGCACATTATTCCTCCTTTTTAATTTGCACACTTCAATCCTTATGTCCAATTTCAAAGATATAATTAGAAAACTCTCTCTCTCTAGATCTCTCTCTCTTGCATTTGTTGTATATCTTCACAGATAACTATCGGTTCTATTATAAAGATGTTCTCGATTGATTCATTCAGAGTTTTGAACTATTAATCATGAAAGTTAGGGGTGTTTGGCTAAGCTTATTTGAAAGAGCTTATAAGATGTAAAAAATAAACTGAGGCGGTGAAACTTATTTTTAAGGAACTTATAAGTTCTTATAACTTATTTTTGGAGTTTATAATTTTTTTTTTTTTGAGCTTATTTTGCCTAACACATTTCTAGATCTTATATACTCTTAAATACTAACGTATAAGTTGTATTAAGGGTTTCTAAGCTTATCCAAACGCCAGTCGATGTATTTTCGTACTTTTCTAGAAGATAATAATTAAGCATATATTCCATATATATTATCTAAGAAAAGTATTATTGACTTGCACCTGAACATGCCGCCTCACATATCATATAGAATTAAATATCAATAGTTTTCTCACCAACCAACACCAATTGTTCACTTAATATTACACCAAGAATTGTTGTATCATCCTTTAAGTATAACTGACTTGCACCTGATGTAATATTAAGAATTGTCCACAATTTTTTTTTGACTCGTAGTTTAATATATTGTGATAATTGATATTGAAGTAATGTACTACCTCCATCTCATCTAATTAGGTACATTTACTATAAATCCAAAAACCAATAGAGTGGACACTACAAGAAATTCGGTCATACACTACGGTTATAACCCGTAGTGTATGCCAAAAACATACCGTAGTGTATGAACCTGTAGAGAAAGGTACCTAGTATACACTATAGTCAATCACCGTAGTCTATACTGTCTATACACTACGGTTATAATCCGTAGTCTTTAAAAATTCAAACAGTAGACAAATGGACTGTAAAGAAAGCTTTTTTGTATAGACTACGGTTATAATCCGTAGTCTATGTAGAGTATCCATAGACTACGGTTTTTAACCATAGTGTATGATTTAAAAACCGTAGTCTATACTGCTGTAGAGAAAAAAATTCAATATAGACTACATTTTTTACCCGTAGTTAATAGTTGGTATATTAATTTTTTTTAGCCTGTAGCTATAATTTGGTATATTAATTTTTTTAGCCTGCAGCTATAATTAGAGTATAATTTTAAAATGCTAAATCAATGTCTGTAATCAAAATATCAATTTTTTTATTCAATAATCATTGAGCCAAAGAACAATGTACAATGTTTGATACATCGGTATATTAATTTACTAAGCCTTAAAATAAATGAATAGCAAATTTTTTTTGCAATAGCCTCCTAACACATAAACGGTCTGAAGAGAGTCTTCGTGCTGCACCTAATCTTGCTGACAGTTTTCAAACAACCAACTCCTTCTGCATCCAATCAAATGAAACACCTTTTCAACAACATTTTAACATTAATTGGAAAATCAACATGAATCAATGAATAATATTGCATTTCAAACTTACATCTTTGGTTCTTCTACTTATTTTAGGCCATTATCTGCTGGAGCATCCAATAAGGTCCTACAATATCTTGATATTTATTTGGATACAATTACGTAGCTATATAGTTAATTCGGTGAGAGATTCAATAATACTATTCCAATAAAGTATGAAATACTATATAACTTAACTCTCACTATTCTACTATTCAAACAAGAGAGTTGGTCTTTACCACTGTTCCTGATAAAACTATATTAAAGTAATGAATTTACCTTCTTCTTTCTTGACCTCTTGGAGTTGGTCCTTTCTTATTTTCTGGTTTATATCAAATCCAAGAACACAAAGCCTGCAAGGAACAACCATTAGTCGAACTGGATTACATAACATTGGCTATGAAATCCGCCTTTCCACTTAGCTAGAGGTTTAGGCTTTAAGATGCCTTGATCACTTGTTCAAGCCACACCCAACTAGAATTCTAAGAGTTTCAACATCTTAGAGGTACATTAGATACATATATGCGGCACTATGTTGCCCTACTGCTAATAATATTAAAATCAACGAATTCATAGCTTTCCTCATTATTTCATAAGACAGCATTTCCTAATGCATGTCGATTCAAGAAGAAAAATAGTTAAGCTATCAATTACTCCACCCGCTAATATTTTGCAATATTTACATTGAACAACATAGTGAAACAAACACTAGTGTTTTGCAATATTTAATTGACAACTTGAACAGAGCATGGGCACGTGAGCTTTCAGATGGTACTTCAAATATTAAACCACTACTGTCGATAGGCCTAGAAAAATATACTGCTGCTTCGCTGAGTGTTTGCTGGGCATCTTCAAAGGAAATTGACCAAATGGGCATTATCCTGCTGCTGGTTCGAAGATGCGTGGTGAAGCTGGCGGCGGTGCCGTGGGAGCGTGGTCGAGACGAAGCCAGTGGGATGGTGCCAAAACTCTCGGTGGAGACTAGTTCCTTCTGTCTCGACGGCAACGGCGACGGCGATAGGTGGCTGAGTAGGCTGGGAGCGGGACGGGGTGCAGCATTTCAGGAAACTGAGGGAGACGGTACTGTTAAAGGTGGTTGCGATGGCGGTAGGAATTCTTGCCGGAAAACCGAAGAAGAAAAGAACATGGAAAAATTTAGGGCTCAAAATTAGGGTTTACGGCATTACCTTAAATTGGGGAGGAAGAGAAAGGGCTAAGGGCTGCCGCGATGGTGGCGGCGTTAGGCGGCAACATGGGTCGATACTCGCGGCAGGCCGAGAATAGATGAGGAAGAGGGAAGGGGTAGATGAGAGAAGAGTCGTCTAGAGGCTTCTGCGTTTACAATTGACGAAGTTCGACTAATGTGCAAGAGAAATAAGAAGATCAATTTTATTTTTTAATTTATTTTCTCTCCTTTTTTTATTAATAATTTTTATGCATACACTACGCTTTTTAAGATAATCGTAGTCTTTATTAACTACACGCATACACTACAGGTATAAAATTTTGTAGTCTACACAAATAGACGCTCATACACTACGATTTTTATAATGAACCGTAGTCTATAAAGACTGATGCACATAGACTACATTTTTAAAAACCGTAGTCTATAAAAAAACACGCTCATACACTACGGTTGATATATCAACCGTAGTCTATATGATACAATGCACTACGGATTTTGAAAAACTGTAGTCTATTGTGGCACATACACTACGGTGTTAAATAAAACCCGTAGTCTATACACATACACTACGATTTTTCAAAACAACCGTAGTGTATGTTGTGTAGTAAAAGCCATATTTTCTAGTAGTGGGAGAATATGTGCATGTAATTAATTCAGAGGAGAGAGAGTTAATTGTAGCCAAGTATTCTTTGTCATTTTAGAAAATGAGTCTAATTGTTGAGACGGACTAAACGATAAATGTGTTTAATTAAATGAGATGGAGGTAGTATTATATATTGAACCGGAATTAGAATCCCACTTAAAGTAGAGTAAATATATTAAAGTGGAATTTGTATCTTAGTGAAAAAAGTGTGAATTTAAAATAGAGTCAAAAAATAAAACACCCACTTTAACATAAAAAAAATCAAAATTAGGTATAGAATATAAAAAATACAAAAACTACCCAATTTATTGAAAATGAGACTAAAATGCCCTTACTTTGAATATATTGTCACTCTCTCCCCTTCTCTCTCCCAACCCAGCCCAGCCCCAGCCCAGTTCAGCCTGACCCGACCCGGCCAGCCCAACCTGACCTGGTCAGCCCGACCCGACCTAGCCCGAAAAATTTTCCAATTTTTTTTCCTTTTATTTTTCCGAAATGTGCAAGTACAAAGTACATTTTTGATCATTTAGTACTGTTTACCCGGTAAGTGGTAAACGAATAATGTCTATTTGTAACTGCATTACGCAGTACGTTTTTGTTCTATTAGTACTATTTATCGATAAGTGGTAAGTGGTAAATGGATAATATCAAATTGTAACTGATCACGCAGTACATTTATGTTCTGTTACTACTGTTTACTGGGCGGGTCGGGCCGACGGGCTAGGACAGAGCGGGCCGTGCCGGCCCGGTCCGGGTGGGTCGGGCTGGCATGGGCTGGGCAGCTACCAACCCTAGGGGGAGGGAGGGGCATTTTTGTCCTCCAAACCAAAAGATGGGTATTTTTTGTGTAATTTATATTCTATACCTAAAATTGATTTTATAAAGTAAAAGTGGGTAAAAATGTGTATTTTCTCTTTAAAAAATATATGTATCTTTTATGTTGGGTCAACATTCTAAAATAGAAGTGCACGTTTTCTCTAAACGTAAAAAAAAGAAATTGAGTCCGTTTATTATGGACATAGATAGTATATTTTATGAATCCGAAATGTAGTGATGTTTTAGTGTCCACGATAGGCACACGGCTAACGTGACAATGATGTGTATAAAAAAAATATAAGAAAAAATAAATTCCAAAAAGTTATACCCTACTAAATAAGCTTAAACCTACCTAAAAAACTAAGGGGCGGAATGCAAAATAACCATCTATCTTAGTAAAGATAAATAGTAGTAGCAGAGTTAAAAATATAATTATAGGCACTTTTGTCATGATTGGATAAAAATAACTCAATGACCTTGTTCAAACCCGGAAGTTTCGATCGAGTCCCATTCGAGCCCGAAATAGTGAGGCTCAGTCGAGCTCAAGAGGCTCATTTGAGCCTCATTTGAGCCATGAACATATTATCACTAAAATGAAATGCTAGAAAGAGAGAAGCGAACACAGAAAATCAAGGGATCATCACAATAAGAGAAAAGCAAGATACATATTTGTACTCTGTTCTCAACAAACCACCTAAGGCTGATTATAACATCTAGAGAAAATTCAAAAATTTACCAAATTTTACTCACTGAGATGCTACAATATATGAGGAACTAACAATGCAGATTAGCATTTAAAATGCAAACAATCATTAGGCTTGAATACAGTAGACTCGATCGACAGTATGCAGCTCGATCGAGCCACTTCCATGCAACAATGGTTGATTGAGTAGACTCCTCAAAATTGATTATGTATGGGCTTGACTGAGCCTCATCGGTTTGAATGGACTCGATCGAGCCCGATCAAGCATGTTCATGCCTCTTTCCTTGCAAGCGACAACAAATGCTCGATCCACTTAGGCTCGAATGGGCTTATTCGAGCCAAGCCCTATATCTATTCAAGCCCTCTGCAACCGCGATGATCAAGGAAAGAGAGAGGCTGTTGTGCGGCGGGAAAGGACTCTGGGGAGAAACACAGCTGTAGAAATGATGACGAGTAAAAAAAAAACCACAAAGGCTGCATGAAGATAGGGGTAGGGGGAGAAGACACAAAGGGCATGTGGTGGTCGCGGTGGCGGGAGTGGCGGTGGTGTCAGGAGGGGGCAATTTGCTGGAAAAATGGTGTAAAAAGCATAGGGGAGAGAGAGATAGATAGACGAAGAAATTAAATGCCACTTCTGGAATTTGTGTCATGTCCGTGGAGAGGTAGACTCGAATTGAAACTTTGAGAAGTGGTCTAATATTAGATTATGCGATCTGTGGGTGTAACCTTTCCTCTTTCTTGCCGGCATCGGTATGTCTCGTTCCCCTTGTATCCCTGACTTTTGACTCGTTAATTTAATAACATTCTCTTTTCCGATAAAAAAATATATATATAGAAATGAATCTCCCTATGTTAACTAAAAATGAATCTGAGTCATACATTAAGATTAAATCAATGGTTTAGATTATAGATGATGGCTGTTGTGTAAATTTGTAACGGCCTTCCTTAATTCTTGGAATTGATTGTAGTTTTTCGGTTTCACTACTACTAAATCACAAATGTTTTATTATTTTTATTATATTTTCCATTTTTAAGCATTATTTGTCACTATTTAGCAGAACATTTTTTTATTGTTTATTAAAGTATGTATTATTTATTGATTAGTAATGCGTTTTTGTTGCATATATTATGCATTGCATTTTTTTGTTGTTGTAGCTAACTAGAATATTTTTTGCTACTTACTGAAACATGTTTTATTAAAATATTTTATTATTATTTATACGTGGTTTAAGTTTATTAAATATTTTTACTAATGTTGCTTTATAGTTGATATTTAATAGCATATTATCTCATTAATTATTGCATAGATAATATATTGCATATTATCTAATTAGTTAGTACATAAATAATTTACTGCATATTATCTCATTAATTATTGCATAGATAATATATTGCATATTATCTCATTAGTTAGTACATAAATAATTTACTGCATATTATCTCATTAATTATTGCATAAATCAATTACGAATCATTGATTTTATGAACAATGAAAATCGAAGATATATGCGAGAATTATTATTAAAAAATACAATAAATGTATTGCTACTATGCAATAATAATCAACAAAATATGCAATGATTTTTATGAACTGTAGAGCATTATATAATATCCATTAACATATTAAGTAGTACTAAACAATCACACACAAAATACTCAACAAAGAAAAAAAAATATTTAATGAATGGAGAATATATACATTTGACTTATATATTTCTATCCTATTTAAGCGGCTCCATTGTCGCTGCATTAGTATTACAATTAACTACTTAATTTGACTAGGATTTTGAATTTGATCTCCACCGTAGAAATGATTTAAATGGATGGTCTATATTTATTCCTAGTTAATACAAGGAGACCTATTTTCCATATAACCCACCCCTATATAGGGCTGACTATCGATCTGGTTCCGGTTAACCGGAACGGGAAATCCGGGAACCTGGAACCGGTTATTCACGTTTTTTAGGAACCGGTACCGGAACCGGATAAGCTAGCCGGTTCCCGGTTCCGGTACCGGTTATACCGGATTACCGGTTACGATACCGGAAAATTATTATAAAAAATCAAAATGTATTTTTTCTATTTTTTTAAAGTCTAAAACAAATTAAACAATGATTAAACATAGAAAATTAATAATATATAATTTATTATAAAATAATAATATATAATTAAGGATTTAGGGTATTTTAAAATTTTTAGTAATTGTTAATATTAATATAATATATAATATATTTATAAAATATATTAAAAAATAAATATTAACCAGTACCCGGTTCGGTACCGGTTACCTGGGTACCGGAATTTTACTTGAGGTTGGAACCGGTTACCGGACCGGAATCAGGTTATCCGGTACGGTTCTGGTCCGGTTCCGGTTTGGTACCGGGAATCCCGGAATACCGGATTCCCGTTTAACAGCCCTACCCCTATATATATATATAGAGAGAGAGTAATATGAGAAGAAAGATGTGAGTGTAGGCGACAGATGGCGGCGGTGGCAGCTATGATGCTGGAGTCACTTGCTTGAATGGGGGAGGGATGGTAAGAAGCAAAAGGAAAGGAAAAAAAAAATAGAAAAAAGAGAGAGAAGGGGAGAAGAGAGAGAGAGAAGAGGGTAAGGGTGGTTTCCAGGGGTTTTATTTATTTTATTTTTATATTTTGTACTTTCTCTAACCTATTATTCTTGTCTCATTTGTCTCATATTAAGTGCATGTTTGCTAGGCTAGATTATCCCAGATTAAGATTATAATCTGGGTTTATCCTGTGTTTAGTTGGTGAGATAGTTATCCGCCCGGCCCGGGATTCTAGTCTTGGCCCGGAGAAAAATTACTGTAGCCTTTAGGTTTATAAATCGAGCCTAAGGGGTGGGATTAGGTCCGATTTATTCTTCTTCTGTCTCAATTTCTCTTCTTCTTCTTCTTCGTCTGTTCTTATTCTTCTTCAATTTCTCTTCTTCTTCTTCGCCTGTTCTTCTTCAATTTCTCTTCTTCTTCTTCAATTTCTCCTCCTCCTCCTCTTCTTCTTCTTCTAGTGCTGTTCTTCTTCAATGTCTCTTCTTCTTCTTCTCTGTTCTTTAATGGTGGGGAAAATGGAGGGCAAAAATGGTGGGGAAAATGGAGGGCGAAAATGGTGGGGAAAATGGTGGCGAAGGGTGGGGAAGCAAGGTAGGGAAATCATTGAAGAGCTATTTTTAGATTTTTTACGCAGAAAGTTTCTGCATCTCCTTCTCCAATCTTAATTTGGCTTACCAAACAAATAACAAATACAATGGTTGAATTACAATCTTATAGCAAAGTAAGATTATAATCACACTTCAATCCTATCTAGGTTTATCTTATGTGATCTAGCAAACAAGCACTTAAGAATATTTTTTGTCCTATCGCATTGAAAGTGACTATAATTTATATATTTTTGAGTTCGTAACTATAATTTATCTTTTACTAATATAAATGGCTCTTTTGACATATTATCACAAAAACTAAACACTGCTTAAAAAATTGTCAATGTGGCACTAACACATTACCAATGTACACATCACCTGTTACATGTGGGGCATTTATGTCCGTAATGAGACACTTCTCCAATCAAAACTTCTTTTACTCTATTTTCTATCATTCATACACATAACTCTTGCTAATCAATATCATGGTTTCAACATGACATTGCAACATTGGCATACAAGAAAATCGAAACTCTTGCTGCCCGGCTCAATGCATCAAAAGTGCTTTCAAAGTCAAATTATCTTAAAAAACTCAGATGCCCATAGTTCTAAAGATGAATTCATCATCACTGTCAACTTGACAATAAGTAGATCACAAAATCTGATGAGGCCATTATTAGCAATATCTAGACAACCATAAGAACACTGATCGATTTCCAATAAAGACAAGCACAAGCAAGTGACGAACACAATGAGCACAGGCACTCCTTAAACACATGAAGTTGGATAAGTGTGTGGCCAAGGTAAAGCACTTTATATCGATCAACTTAGCTCCAAGTCGCGGTATATATATATATATATATAAAACACAAAAAACTAAACAAACTTTGGTAAAAAAACAGAGGTACTAATTACAACTGCAAAACTTCACTTCCCCTGCCAGAGATTCTACAGGTAATGCTATATTCGCAACCCCAAAGGTCAGCAAAAGACAGGAACTGCAAAATACTTGCATAAATCAGTTTATCTCCTCTCCAGTAAAAGAAAGTATTTAAAAAAATTTATATTGAGCAACAGGATACAAGAACCATATAGAAGATTTGTGGAAACAGAACAGATTCATTTCGGAAATGAGCATTAAGATTTATCAAGGTTGCATATGAAACTACATGAAAACGTCGAAAAAATTCAGCCACATGCAGTTCACAAGGCATAAATAAACTAAACCTAGTGCTTGTCTTGTTTGGGGGCATCCTTCCCTGGAATTTCCTTTGGTTTTGCCTTCTCGATTTCCCTGCAATAAGATCAAAAAACCAATATGTTATGGCTTACAACAACACAGCTACAAGAATATTCAGATTCCTAATACATTTCTAATTGATCGCAAATGAAATTGATTGAAAGATCTTTTCAATTGCAATTGATCTTATTCCTATAACAATTCTAACACTTCTATCTCGGAATATCGTACAAAATTTCACCTAAATGCCTAATATAAACAAAACGATTTCGGATAACCAATATAGCGTTCCCCGAACATTAGCATCAGTAGGAAGATAATTGCATCAATACAAAACATCAAAAGCAATTAATATAATTGAACACCTTCGTTCAACTTAAGAGCTGAAAACTAATACCAATGATAATAATAATTTTCTCACTCATACTCCATAGATTTATCACGCAGTGGATAGAGATCAACCAGCGAACGAGCACGGGATAAAATTGCAAAAACAATTCTAATGATAGCGACGAAAAAAATTCGTAGAAAACAAAGCAATTATGAGGCGTTTAAGGTGCGTACTTAGCGGCGGCGGAGGATTCGTCTTCAAGCCACTTTCGGATATGGCGGACGTTGCGGCGGAAGATGGAGGCGGACTGCTTCACATCGCTCCGCAGCAGCAACACGACGGCACTCACTCCGGCCACGGTCAGTATGAAATTCGTCAGCGCCATTTTCTTCGGATACGATTGATTCCACTGGAAATGGTGATCACAAAAAAAGATCGAATTGCGTAGCGATACAATAAACCAATTCGATGTCTAGGGCTTTCGACAAATGAAAATTCTTGGAGGAGAAGAAATTGGGGAAGAAGAGAATTAATTTTTCTTTTTTTATGAAAATCATTTTTTGTGCTCGGCCCCTATAAATATGGGCTCTTGTTTATTCTATTTGGACAACTTTTTTTGTTTGTACTTTTTATGGAAATCATTTTGTGTCCGACCCATAGAGATATTGGGCTTATATTTATTCTACTTTAGTTCCATACATATTTTTTAATAGATTGTCATTTTGTATTCCTTTTATTTACTCCCTCCATCCCGTTTTAATTGAATCGTTTTCTTTTTGTATTTTTTAAGAAATGTGATTCATACCAATTTTTCTCCATTTAAATCGTTTTAGGAGTATACCCTATTCCCTAAATACACGTGTCAAAAAAAATAATAAATTAAAATGAGACAAATGGGGCATTTTTTTTTTGTTTTGGTTTTTTGTTTTGAGAAAAAGTGTGCTTTTTGGGCGAAACATGTGTTCTTTCCATATTCTAATAAAAGATATAAACAATGGGAAAAGGGCACAATGTGAAGTAAAATGTTCTCGATCAACATTTAGAACATTAAACTTAATTTTTGATCAGAAGATGAAATTGGAATTCAAAAAATATTACTCTACACATCCCATTATAAAAGGATAAGTTTCATTTTGAGACGTTCCATTCATCATAGGCTATTTCCGAAAATAGAAATAATTAACCCAATAAACCAAAATAATAAGGGACATTAATGGTCCAATTAAATTCTTTAATTTTACAAATATATTTTCAATAACATATTTTCACTCACCTATTAAATTAAATTTAAATTATAAAGATAAGTAATTAATCAAAACATATAATACTACCCTTATCCACAACTAAATTAGATTGTCTTAATTTTCATTTTGAAAAAGTTGAGCCACTTATCAATGGGACGAATGGTGTATTAGTTAAAAGACTTTCTTCGGATAATGATTTACTTGAAATTCATGAAACATGTAGAAAGTAGATGGTGGTCCATAAAAATACGAAACCATGCATGATGCATGAAAGGATACGCATTTGCATATTCTCATGCACCATTTTCATGGAATAGAAAGCCATTCATATTCACAAAAACCCATAAAATTGTTCTGTTGTAGACCTCCAAATTTTATTTCACTATCATAATCAAAGAGATAATGTATATAATCAAAGAGAATGTTCTGAATAGGAAAAAAATAAATTGGAAAATGGAAGAATAAATTATAGAAAAAAAGAAGGAGGAGGAAAAATTATACTCCATCCGTCTAGCTATCTTTGATATATTTTCCTTTTTGAATCGTCTCACTATATTTGACACATTTCCTTTTTGGGAAATAATTAACACTCCCTTATTATACTTAACTTTCTATAATTAAATCTCACAATCCACTCACTTTTCACTTTTCAGCACATATTCCAATATAATTTAAATTCTAAAACTTTATATTGTCATAACTTGATCGTTTGTTCTCGAATTTTTATTATTTTTATACCAAATTAAAGGTTTCGATACGATCTTTCATTTAAGATCAAACATGAATATATTTTTATGCATCTATGATGCTCTTGTTTTAAAATATATATAAATACATAAACAATATCATATCCCTACACACATTACACTTTATACACTAATAACTTCTGTCTTAATTTCCGTGCCGAAAAGAAAAGTGTCAAACATAGCGAGACAGATGAAGTATGTTTGTATGGAATCCGGAAGGAGAAAAAGAAAAAGGTAAAAAAGGCGCAATAAGTGCGACATATATTTAAATATACACAGGCAAATATGTAACAGAATAAATATCTTATCCTACAACAACAGCAAACATGCATTCAAACTTTATGTATGTGTAGTACTTGTCTGAATAAAGCAAACCGCATCTCACTCTTCTTGTATGTATCCTAGCTAGATTGGTCATCAATGACAATTAATTAATTATCATAATCATAAATCCCTAAAATCAATTATTTGATTTTCAATTTTTTGCAGTGTTCTTTGGTGAAAAAAGAGCAGAGCAACAATTGCATAATTTAAAAAGCTTTAATTAGTGTAGTACAATATTAATTAATTTTGCCCTCCTCAACTTATGAACAGATTGTTAACTAATACTGCCTCCGTCTCTCAATAAAAATGAGGCGTTTGTTAAATACATGTGATTTATAAAATAATAAATGAGGAGAGTATTTAATTTTCTGTATCAATTATTGTTTCAAGACAGAATCTAACCTGATGAAAATGACGTGCTTCTTATCCATTCACCTTTTTTATTTTCCTTCTGGAATATTAAGCGTGATGAGTCGGTTCAATTTCATTTTTTTTCGAAGACAAATTAATTTTACTATCCGACAAAAGAATAAGATTCAGTATGCTACGTACTTGTATATACAATATCCAGCTAAAAACTATTTACCTTCTTAATTAAATTAATATTTGGGACGATAGTTCTTTCCAAAATCAATATAGTGTAAGCCACGTAAGACTTTAATTGAGTATACATAAAAGGATATTCACTCGAATAAGATGACTATTTTTTGTTTCAATTTCAAATATTTTATATCTTTACCGAATTTAATAATTTGAAATATATAATATATAATACACCGTAGTTCATAAAAATAAGTTCTGATGAAAATAATAAGTTGTACAACTTATTAATTAGTGTACACAATTTGTTCATTTACAATTTGTATATTACTTCAATTTTGTAGTCAATATATTACTAACAAGCTATATAATATTGAGCAATTACACGCACGATAGATTAAACCTAATATAATGGAACTTTTAAATCAGTTTAGTCAAGGATTTAAACCTTTAATTAACCCAAGAATCTTCTGATGTGGTCCATTCAGTTTCCAAAAGGAAGGTAGTGAATGTACCTTTCAATTGAAAGAATAGCAAAAAGCCATCAAAACTTCAAACTCAATTCATATCCACGGACATTACTGAACTATAGAATATTATATTTTAATTAATTTCATGTCTATGTATTATATATTATTATAAACATAAGATCGCATATTAATTCGGTTTCTCTCTTACAAAAAATAAATAAATATGATATATATGAATATTGTTCAACAAATGCAATAATATTACATTACAAATTTCTGATTATATACCCTACACTTCAAAGAAGAGCACCAAAATTACCAACTCGAGAATCACGTTGTTTTTAGAAGGACGTCTCTTCGTATATAAAATATCTCTTCATATCAATAATAATAATAAAAAAAAAACAAAAATCTGTAAAGACTAGAAAAGTATTATTCTTACTTTTTAAGTGTAAACCATCTAATAGAGTGTGCATTCCCATATCTTCATAAAAATATAGAAATAGATTCGAGAAATAATTGGACGTATCTTTACCCAATAATATATGACTTTTTTGATCGGATAATGATTAACAATAAGTCTTGATCCTCCTTTATTTCATTTAACTTTCTGTCTTAACATTCTAACTACAAGTGGCTGCCGATTTATATTATTAACTTTTTTAATTAATGTTAATATGCATGCTCTAAGATGCTAATATTCTTAATTTTGATCCTTCTCGCACGTTTCGTCAAATTAGTATTGGTAATCTAATAAACCACCTAATCATAGTAGTTATTAGAGTCTCTATGTTTCAATGCAAAATTACGATTGGTTTAGCAAAAAATAATTCAATCAAGATTTCGAAAATGGTCTTCTTCTTTTTTTTTCTTTTTTTTTTTTTCCCAAAAGTTCACAATCCGACGCTATAAAACATAATTGTGTCAATACCCCAAAATAGTCATTCTAATAAGTAAAAAAATTAAAATAGCCACTAATAAATAAAAAGTATAATAATAGCCATATTTTGCATTTAGTGCCAGATTTGCCCTTATATTCTACTCCCTCCATTTCACCCAATTTGACATATTTACTTTTGGCAATTTCTAGCACGTTTTTCTACGCTTCTTGATGATGGGTTTTAAAATGGATTTTAACTAATTAGAATTGATTTATACAGTTGGAAGTGTGTGTGTATATATATATATATATATATATATATATATATATATATATATATCAATATTTTTATTTTATAATTATTTAATTTAATTTTAAAATTATTTTCTAGGGTTCACCCATTCAATTAGGGTTTATAATTATTTTTTAGTATTTAATTATATATTTCAATAATTTTAATTTATAATAATTTAATTTAATTTAATAATTATTTTTTAGGGTTCACCCATCCAATTAGGGTTTATAATTATTTTTTAGTATTTAATTGAACTTTTGTTAGTTAATTTTTTTTTAAAATACGGAGTATACAAAAATTTAAAAATTTAAATTATAAATATCTATTATAATTTATAGAAGTATAGTATTTTTTTTAACTTTATAAAAAACAATATAATTAAAATTAATGGTTTGTAGAAATTAAATTAATCCGTTCCTATTCTTTTTTATGAATTATTGAATACACTAATATAAGAGCATATTTAGTACTAAATGCAAAATAAGACTATTATTATACCTTTTATTTATCAATGACTATTTTAATCTTTTTACTTATTAGAATGACTATTTTGGTCACTCTCTCAAACATAATTTATCAGAATTTTGTAGACATTTCCTAGAGTTAAATACCGAAAATAATACGACATTTTTTAAATAATTAATATGAAATTTAAAAATTGTATGACGAAAGATTAAGACATTTTAAAAAGTTATGCATGTTGCAATTGAATTGGAGGAAAATTCAAAAGTAGTTTCGCAATTTCAACGTTTCAAATCACGTATAAAAATTTACAAAATTACAAACTTTTTTTTGTATTGAAAATAAAATTCTTACATGAAAAGTAACAACGTACAACATCCTCATGCATATAAATAGGGACGTTGTGAAAGCACAAAATATCATAATTAATACTCATCCATTCTGTTTCTCTCTCTCTCTTAAAAAAAAATAAAAAAAATAAAAAAAATAAAAAAAAAACTCATCGACCAACGATATGGACACCAACCGCGCCAAGCGGCGGAGCTTCCCCAAATCAAAGTTAATCAAGTCGCTTTACCGGGCGGCCAAACCTTCCGCCGCCGCGCAGCCGCCTTACGGCAGCAAACCGCCGAAGCCGAGCGCCGCCAATTCCTCGCCGGTGCCTTTCGAATTCGGCGTCGCGAATCAGCCGAGCAAACCGAAGCTGACTCCTCCTCCAGCCGCCGCGGCTGGATCGGCTCTCGGCTTCATTATCATGAACCAGGAGCAGGTTTTTCCTCAGCCGCCGCCTAAAGTAGCGTTTGTCGTGGCGGAGAGGAACCGCGATTCTTACGGCCGGTTGGAAAACTTCTACGGCGGCGCCGCCGACGAAGGTGTCGATGCGAAGGCCGCGAAATATATTTCCGCCGTTCAAGAGAGGTTTCGGCTTGAGCGCGTCAATTCGGAACGCGAGAATTTCCAACAAATTATTCTCTAACAATATCTCTCTCTCTCTCTCTCTCTATATATATATATATATATATATATATAGAGTTTGGTTCATATAGATTTAAGTCATAGTGTGAGAAGTGCGAATTATGCTTAAAGCTACACAAAATCATGCTTAACGCTATACAAAATCATGCTTATGGTGCATTTTGTGCTTATAAGCATAAAATAAGCCATAAGCATAATTTTGTACCATAAACATGATTCTGTATAGCTGTAAGCATGATCTTGTATAGCTTTAAGCATATTTCGCACTTCTCACACTAGGATTTATTTGCATGTGAACCCTTCCCTATATATATATATATTAAAATTATTTAAGCGACTGCGCTGTGATTTATATGTATAATTGTTGTATTTAGCTTTCGTTGTCAATTAATCAATTAAGGATATGCTTTTAAATAGATATATGAAGCAAAGTGAAATCCTAATGTTTCGCCGATCAAAATAGCAAACATATAAACGACTAATTCACTATTAAAACTATAAGTTAAGAATCGAAAATACCTTCAACATATATAATCTCCTATGCTGATCATGATTTAACTATGAATTCGCGGTGATTGTATATATGTTTCTACATTTATTTATAATCATAAGGCACTACAAAAAAACAGTTCAAATTCCGACGGATTATCCGACGGACAAATAATCCGTCGTCCCCTCCCGACAGATTAACGACGGACTACCGACATTAATATGCTCCGGCGATTGACGACGGAGTAGATTAATGTCGCCGGAACCGGCGACCGGCCGGCGACACGGATGACATCTATTCCGTCAGAAGTCTGTCGTTAGTCGTGCACAACGGACATAAAATCCGTCGTTACCGTTTTGCCGACGCCTTTTTTAAGACGGAAAGAATCTGTCGGGAATCCGTTGGCATTGTACTTTCCCGACGGATTTTTGCCCTGTTACGATGGATTTTTCCGTCGTGATTTCAGAGAATTTTTGTAGTGAGGTAAAATAGTAATAAATTTTTATTTAAACACCATCGTCACGTCAATCGTGAGCACATTAAATATACACACGGTGGGTAGGAAAACATTCAATTTGTATATTATACTATATCTGCAAATACTTTGGGTAAGTAAAAATATGTGTTGTTGGTGTCCAAATATCAAAAATCCAGATAAAAGGTCTAGTACTAAACCTTTATGTGGCATTCTTCTATACTCTAATTCTATACTATATACATACAATTGGATACAAATTAAGAAGTTGAAAGTATAATTAAACAACACTCTCTTGACATATTGGCTGAAATCTGATGTAATATATTTGAAACTTTTGAATTATTTTTTTTAAATTCTAAAATACGCAAAAGAAACTACATAAAATTTCAACATGATTGTATTTTCTTGTGCGGCGGGTCAAATTTGACCCACATCCTGACCAGTTTTTTCTTTTTAATAGCTTTAGTAGAAATGACCATTGCTATAAAGAAAATTGGCAATCGTTTTGAATAAAACTGATATTTTTTATGAAATTCAAAATTTGTACACTTATTATATTGGTCAGATATTTATTAGATAATATATGGTATACTACAATTATGGGCAATGAAATATTCTATTCTTTAAAAAGAAAAGTATTCATTATTCTTTTATTTGACTATTCTCTTATCAAAGTATAATGACTACCAAAATAACGACTTCATGCTTGAAGTATTGAACAATAACGCATAATGGATAATTAGTAAATCGTGAAATTATAAGAAGACTTTGGCCGTATCATAGTACAGATTATTTGCCTTTGTCATTTTATTTTTATTTTAGCCAGAGTGAACCATATTTCTATTGATTTGGGGTCAACATTAAAAGATTAATATGTATCTTGGTTTGTTTGTTTTTTAATTTGGTGTGCTGCTTTGAAAAGGAAGTAATTTGGTAATATCATTATAGCATAATGATAATCCATATAGGCCGGGCACCCTTGGGTGAGCCATACCTCATAGTGTGGCCCAGTTCCCGCCAACCCATAACCCAGCCCAGCCCGGCCCAATAAGAAATGACAAAAAATAAAAAATAAAAAATCTGCCGTGAAATTAGCAGCAGAAGCAGAAACGAACACGGCCTGCCCAGAAGCAGAACCAACATGCCTCCGATCGCCAGCCTACCATCGCCACCCTGCGATCGCCGTTGTTGCCGGCGGCGAGATTTCCTGTTACCTCTGAAACTTCAATATGTCAAACCAAGTAAAAAGAATCACAAATTACAATAAAAAAATTCAATGTAATCTGTATTTCGATTTTATTCTTATTCCACCTCTGGTCTTTGAATTTGTATGCCCATGGTATTAGTCAGTTATTTAGCAATGTTTATACGTATTTGGGCAAAACAATCACATGATTTTGCCATTTTTTTCATCTTCACCTAAAAATCCATCTCAATGCAGTCCAACTGTTAGTATAATTGCCCTAGCCAAAACTTTTTATAGTTGTAGCGTGTTTGGGGGTTTTGAGCTAATCTATTTTGGAAATTACTAGAAGATTAAACATTAGGTGTTGGCTGTTGAAGTTGCAGCTTTCACCCGTTGTTGAGAGTTATTGAAGCTTAATCTGAGTATCATTTGCTATAAGTGGCTAAGTGCTTTTTATCATGTTGAGAAATCAGACATTGTTGAGAATTACTGAAGAGAATCGAAAGCATTTGTTTGTTTGAGTTAGGAGGCTTTAAGATTGAAAATGTTAATATGTTAGCTATCTGTTTTAGTGGCATGATTGCTACATTCATAAGAACCATGCTTCAATTTGGGTATAATATATTGGTTTATTCTATTCTTGGTAGACTTTTGCAGAATTTTTTTTCTATAATTAGATTATGTAGTGCTTGTGATCCATGTATGTTCTAGAATCTGGCATGGTTGTTATCAGTTTTAGAAAAGTTGAGAGATCCATTTACTCTGCCAGTGAATTTTCTGTCTTGATGGAAGATAAATATTGTTGAATTATGCATTAGTTAAATGAAAAGGCATTGCATGAATACTAATTTGATAACAAGTACTGATTTTGGTGAGGGGATAGATCAATCTAAAATGGATGGGAATCAATGTTCTTTTGAAGTGTCTGGTCTAGATGGTTTTAATAATGAGACAGAGGAGTCTAGTGCTGGGAAAGAACGAAGAGTTATAAGCAATGAAGGTAATAGTTGTCAGTTTAATTCCCTTGTGTTGCATAGTGCCTATCTATGTGAATGAAAGTGCTAATATATATGAGCAAAAGTGTCAATCCTTCGAATTCGCGAAGAGATAAAATAATCATGTATTTATTCTCCCATATTTTAGAAAAAGTGTCAATCTATATGCATAAAAGTGTATCTATACGAATGAAAGTGACAATCTTTATGCCAGTCTGTATTGATGCTGATTGAATATTGTAATAGGTGATATTTTAGCAAAAGTGTCAATCTCTATGAATAAAAGTGTCATTCTATATGAGTGAAAGTGTCATTCTTTGCCAATTTCTAAAATTGATGCTACTTAATATTGCAACACGCGAAATAGTCATCTTTTCTCCTATATTTTAGCAAAAGTGCCAATTTCTGTGAATAAAAGTGTCATTCTATATGAGTGAAAGTGTCAATCTTTGTCAAAATCTATATTGATGCTACTTAATATTGTAACACGTGAAATAGTAATTTTTTTTCTCCTATATTTTAGCAAAAGTATCAAGCTTTATGAATAAAAGTGTCATTCTATATGAGTGAAATATATTCTTTGAATATATTATAAATAGTATCACCACTTCTTACAGGTCACACTATTCGTTTGTCTGGTTCTCTCATTAGCATCAAGACACAAAATTTTGAAGACATATATGATTTGTATTGCAATCATGCTCTTGAAGTTGGCTTTAGTTTATTGGATAAATATCATATGTGTTTCTTTTATTTTTTTTCTTTTTTGTTTTATTCTTAAATGGAGCTTAACTTCACTATATGTGTTTTGTTTTATTGTATGTGTGCAGATAACAAGGGATTGTGGTGGAGTCATTGAAGTTCTTCTTTCTGAATGTTCATTTAGTGATTAGTTGATTTATGTGATGTTATTCTACACTATGGATTCTTGTTCTGGATATATTTCATCGTGATGGAGAGAGTAGAAACCGTATTGTAATTGTTCAGACAAAGTTTACTAAATTTTAACTAATGATTTTTTGATTGGAAAGTTGCCTTTTATACAAATTTTATTTATGGATTAAGCTTGTTATATTTGGGAAGTTACAAAGATTGACACTTTTGTTCGTGTAGATTGACACTCTTGTTCATATAGATTGACACTTTTACAATAAATCCCATAAAAAATAATAATTTTATCACCTGAACTGCAGGGATATGACTATGTTCAATCTTAAGGTGCCACATAAATAGTGGTTGGAAAATATCAAAGCTTAAAAAATATCGATTTGGGAAGTTCGAAAAACATTGACACTTTTGTTTGTGTAGATTGACACTCTTGTTCATAAAGATTGACACTTTTAACAAAAACAATAAAAATCGATTATGTTGCCGCTTAAAGTGTACGAATATGTCTTGCTCCCTCATAAGGTATCGTATACATAGGCGTTGGAAGATTACAATAATTGAAAAATTATCAATTTAGGGAGTTCAAAAAAGATTGACACTTTTGTTCATAAAAAATGACACTTTTAGTAAACACGATAAAAATCGATTATGTTGCCGCTTATAGTGTGCGAACATGTCTTTCTCCCTCGTAAGGTATCATATACATAGACGTTGGAAGATTACAGTAATTGAAAAATTGTCGATTTGGAGAGTTAAAAAAAGATTGGCACTTTTGTTCGTGTAGATTGACACTCTTGTTCATAAAGATTGACACTTTTAACAAAAACGATAAAAATCGATTATGTTGCCACTTAAAGTGTGCAAACATGTCTTGCTCCCTCATAAGGTATCGTATACATAGGCGTTGGAAGATTACAATAATTAAAAAATTGTCAATTTGGGGAGTTCAAAAAAGATTGACACTTTTATTCGTGTAGATTGACACTCTTGTTCATAAAGATTGACACTTTTAACAAGAACGATAAAAATCGATTATGTTGCCGCTTAAAGTGTGCGAACATGTCTTGTTCCCTCGTAAGGTATCATATATATAGACGTTGGAAGATTACAATAATTGAAAAATTGTCAATTTGGGGAGTTCAAAAAAGATTGACACTTTTGTTCGTGTATATTGGCACTCTTGTTCATAAAGATTGACACTTTTACAAAAAATACGATAAAAAAAGAATTATTTTATCTCTTTAAATGCGGGAATATGCTTTGCTCACCTGTAGGGTGTCGTATAAATAACCATCGGAAATATAACGATAATTAAAATTGATATATATTTTTTTAATTAAAAATATTGACACTTTCTTTCATATAGATTGACACTTTTATTCACATACATTGGCACTTTTACAAAAATACGATAAATAAGAATTATTTTATCACTTCAAGTGCGGGAATATGGTTTGCTCACCCGTAGCAGGAAGGCGCTTCTAGAACCACTATCCACCAAACAAAAGTTGCTACAAAATAACTAAGGTTTAAACTATCCTCCAAAACGTGTCTTCCATTAAGGAACTATCCTGAATGCAAACACATGATCTCATTGCCATGTATGGATGACTTCCAATCCAAGGAATGGCAAATGCCAATAACAGCACGCAACACAAAAAGTGCAAGGACGATTATAAAATAAAAATGGCACATCAAAACAAGGAATCCACATCCAAATATATGATCCTTGATGCACTCTAACTTTCTCCCGTCCCCAAGATAACCACTACCCCTCCCCTCCCCTCCCCCTCTCATTTAGTTGATACATCTCAAGCACCTAAAATCTAGGATGACATCTTATGGTTTTTTGATAAGGCCGAGAGCTGTAAATTAAAATGCAGAGACAATAATTACATGAGACATGAACAAGTAGCCAGTAGAGAGGTATATTCCAAGCAACAACTAAATCTAACACACCTTTTCTTTTCCAAAGAGACAACCACCTTTAATCTCATCATCTAATCTACCATTCACCTTTTTGTAATCCCAATGTTGAATCAAGGGCAAGGTATAATCCTCAGCAATACCTCGCCACATAAATTGGTGAAATTAAAGCAACGGAAGCACTAACACACCCACTAACATTCCTTTTATCCTTTATGGTGATTAGAGCTTTACACAACTTTTCTAGTATGAAAGTACACTAGTCTAGTGAGGAGATCTTATCTATATCAACCAAAGATTTGAATATAGACATATCAACTATAGAGTTCATACTAGGTGTAAGAAAGCTTGATAGAGCATACAAAACAAAAAGTCTAACAAAATCAGCCCCCCCATCATTCAACCCATTTTCATCGCTACTTTTCAGCAGATTCAGTAGTGATGAAGCTTTCACACTCTCCCCCAATGTATATCTCTGCTTAAAATCCTCTAGAAACCTCTTAATAGTAGGATCATCATCCCTTTTCATTTTCAACACAGGAGACCCCTCGTTCCTAGGAAGCAAAAATAGGTCTTCAATGTCCCTAGGGGTGACTACTATGTTCCTACCCTCCTCGAAAGATAGAACACGAGTGATTGGGTTGAAATTCTCTATAAACCAATATATATATTTTTTTTCCATTGTATGTAACCCATCCCTTTCACTTTAAGAATCCCTCCAAAACCAATGATATAAGAGAATGTTTCTGGGCATCAGTCAAGTTTTCAACCAAATGACACACTCCAACTGGTCTACACCTTATATTGTATCTGATAAATAAGTATATAAAAAACACATATAATATTGGCACTACTATTCAGAAAATTTGTCACTTTTATTTAGAACATTTGGCACTAAACATGAAAAAATACGAAGTATACCCCTCCACTGCTTCCTTGGTGTGCTTTGTCTTCTTGTTCATTTGCATCTCATCTTTTTCTTCAGGTATTCTTTTTCTTTGTGTCTTCATTGCACTAAAGCTATTACACAAAAAGAACAAAGACAACTTAGTCTCACTGAATTATTTTCAGATTGAAAACTACTATCACTTGTTTGAACTTGAGAAAGCGAACTGCTATAGGGAAACAAATGTTTGAGGAGCGTAGAAGAAAACTACAGCTGAGCCTCACTAATTGTTTATGCAAAAGCTGCCATCAACAACATATGATGCCCTCACAAATACCAAATACATGACCAACATAAAGATATTTTTCTCTCAAGAAGCTTAACTAGGATTTTGTAAAAGCCTTTATTTAAACACAAATCTTATCTATTTGCAAGGAATAAATTCATTGAATTCGGTAGAATTATTAGAATTTTAAGACAAATTAATCAATCAATCGCAGTAGAATTTACAACTCAAGCATTATAATTGAACATAAAACTGTAGAAATTATAAAAACTCACTGATATTCCTCCTTGATTTTCAGGTTACTCCTCCCAATCCTTTGCCATAGAGAGGGAGAAATCAGGTGAGAAAGAGAGGGGAGGGGCAGACGATGACGATGACAGCAGCAGGCGATGGCGGCAACACTTCTTCACGGCGGACAAGATAGAGGAACTAGGGATCCTCCGATTACAGGGTGATTATGTTACGCGAGCATGAGAGTGATAAAAATTGGGGGAAAATAGTGATTAGTGCAGTAGAGGTGATTGTGTGGCGGTGGTGGTGGCGGTGGCTTTTTTTTTTTTAATTATGTATTATCGGGCCGGGTCAGTCGGGTGTGAGCCGGGTTGAGATCCGACCACACTATAAGGCCTGGCTGATAGGAGTTTTTGCCATTCATATAAATAAATTCATGAAAAAATTTAATCTTAAGAGGATTTTAGGAGGCCAGAATTCTAAGGTTCTTAATAGATGAATATTATTGATCATTTGCTTGACTGATCCGAATTGAAATATATATGATGATAAAAAACAATTCATACAAAACTACGAGATTAATAATATATATAACCAGCTCAAGAAAATATGAAAATACATGTAATAGTAAAAACTTACAAATACTTCTATATTCAAAAAGTCGGCAATATACATACACGAAAACAATCTATAAATAAGATATTAAATTAATAGTCGATTGCAAGTTCTAAAAATGCTTTGAATTAGTATTGCGCAAGTTATTAAAAGTTCGTTCCCTACTTAGCTGAAGGCAGAATCATTTTTCACATTTATCTTATTTTATTTTCATTTTTTTAGAATTGAAGGCGGACTCATTATTAAAGGGTATGGTATTCTCATTCCTCAAAATGGTGTCCCGAAAATAAATTTCTAGTAGTTTTATAATTCTTTTTATAAAAATAAAAATACTACTGTATAATATAGTAAATCATAATAGACATTTATAGATTTTTTTTTAAAAAAAATTATATACTTTAATTTTGAATTTATCAACTCTAATATACTACTTCCTCCGGCTCAGAGATATTAAGCCCTTTCATATTAATATGTGAGGTATAAAATAATGAAAGAGGTCAATATCTCTGAGACAGAGGAAATAATAAAAGTAAAATTAAGTATTAAAAAATAATTATAAACTCTAATAGGGATGGGCGAACCCTTGAAAATAATCATAAAATTAAACTTAATCTTTATAATATTGATTTATTGAAAAAATATATACAAAACTAATTAAATTAAAGTTTAGGATACAGTTGGGACATCGAAATTGGGACAGATGATCCAAAGTATTATTAAAGTCGCCCTTACTATAAAAGCGCGGTCTCCGTAACTCGATTGTACAAATTAAGTATGGTTTTCTTAATAAGCAGATGAAGTTGCGGAGTGAGTTAATTTTAATTTGTCAAATCCTTAGTACAACAAATCATTAATTAGTATTTGTTAATTTAACTAATTTTAAGAGAATAGTACTCGTATGTAGTAACTAGTAAGATATAATTATGCAATTAATTATATACACTGAATTAGTACAAACGAGTGATTTATCAATTATATACACTGAATTAGTACAAGATTTAATTTTGAAAAATTATATTAAAGTTCATAGATTTAATTAGAATTGATTAATCGTTAATTAAATCTTGTAACTATGTTTCGACATATATATTGTAACAAGAAATGTTCTTCTACCCACTATGAACAAATTTAATGTACACAGCTAACGTGACAGCGTCACGTCTATGATTTTTTCTTTTAGAGTTTAATTATTTTTAGTAAAATTTAATTAATTTTTATAAAGCGTATTAATAATAATATTCCTTAAATATAATAGCGTACCATAGGGAGCATTACTTATATTGTAACACATGTGATTAGATGACAACCAATTTGGGTTAGATGACATGAATTGCTCTTTAGTTAGAACTATATACTACTCCCTCTATTATTTTTATCCTATTTTATTATTTTACAGTACCTCACATATATTCAACAAACGAGACAAGAATAATGGGATGGAGGGGAGGGAGTATGTTTTCTTCCCATCCACATGGTTTCTAACTTAATTTGGATTTATATTTTCTTCATCATAGATAAGGTGAGAAAATGTGGGAAATAAGGAAAAATTTAAAGGGTGATTGTTTTATTTTTTCTCTTTTTTACATGATAATTCTCCATAAAAAAGAACACAACCTAAAAAAAGAAGTCATCATTAATCAAATATATATGTATTTGTACAGATTGAAGTTGAAAACCTGCTGAAAGCTTTCGAAGATTTAATACAATCGCTAGTTGAAGAACTCATGACACGGCAAGTCCACTCACACACACTTACTATATACACATGCATGCATGCATGCTTAATACTGTCAAATTTTATCTAACATGTAATATATATATATATATATATATATATATATATATATTAAATAGACTCGATATTCGGTTTTCTGTAATCGGAAACAAATCGAGACTGCCAGAATCTCTACAGCATGCAATATCTTCAGCGGAGGAGATGAGCCGGGGCAACGGAGGAATGCAACTCGTACTGGCGCTGGGCTACACCGGTCAAGACGACGTCGTAGAGGCAGCAAAAACCATCACCACCAAAGTAGAAGAGGGGACTCTACGAGCTCGTGACGTGGACAAAACTGTGTTCCGACAACATCTGATGACCGACATCCTAGAATTCGCAAACCCCGATTTGATTATAAGGACGGGCGATGAAGTGAGGATTAGCAACTTCTTCTTATGGCAGTTGGCCTACACTGAATTATACTTCACAAATACATTGTTTCCTGATTTTGGAGTGGTTGACCTTCTTCAGGCCATTACTTCTTATCAGCGTAGGCACAGGCGCTACGGTGAGCGTCATAATTAATTCACCAATTCTGTCGCATGCAAAATTAATAAATAATGCTGCATGATAACGTAGTGCATGCATATGTAAAAATAAAGTGTATTGTTTAACATGATATTTTCCTAAATGTTTTCGACACGGTATTGATGATTGATTTTAAATAAAAGATCGTATCGAGACGACTTTTAATTTGATATCATAAAAGTCAGAGAACAAACTAGACTGTTATGATGATTTAGAATTTTATAATTTAAATTATATTGAAGTACGTGCAGAGTTAAATGTAGATGGTGAGTGGATGAACGATTCAATTTGAGAAAATGAGACTAATATAATGAACCGACCAAACAGAAAGTAGAGACTAATATAATGGAACAAAGGGTGTACTATACATAAGTATTTTTTGTAATATATTGAAATTGTGATATGACTCTTGAGTTGTGTTATGCTGCCTTCAAATGTGTATACAATGTACCCCTAAAAAAATAGTACGTACAATATATAAGTATAGGCAAACCTTGAAAATATACTACCATTGGGAGCCGGCAAGAATGAGGTGACGGGCAAGATGGTGTTGCTACAGCTACACAGAGAACTACACGATTACGACCGCGATCACGATTTGCTCGTGAATTTATGACTACGTACAAATACACGACCTCAAGAACACACTGTTGGGGTTACATGCTGTAAATCATATTTTTATACGTGTATTTAACTATATCTTCCTGATTTATAGAAATATGTTTTGCGTATTAATTCGTGTTATAGTTATGCAAATAAATAAGTTTGTAGTATAAGGCTTGATATTAGCTTGTCTTGACTATAGCTTATACTGATGGATCTAGTTGCATCGAACAAGATCGATGTGAGATAAATCTTTTTATACTGACTTAATAAAGGATTTGACAGCTCGGACGATTATTATTTCTTAATTCTAGTTTTGATGATATTCAATTATATAATTATAATTATTATTACTTTGATTTATCAACGAGTGAGAGTTATCGCAACTCAATAAATCTAGATATCTTGGGTAATAACATTATATTTATGATAATTAATATTATCACTAGAAATCATGTCTCGGTCTTCTGAGTTGATAATGTCCCATTGAGGCGCTCTAAAGATTATTATATTAAACCCTGCAGGTGGATTTAATTCTGATATAATAATAAGATCAATCGGGTACTACTTTCGGAACAAATATTAATTAATTAGAGCTGACAGTAGCTTAATTAATTAATTAATGGACACGTGATATCTTAAACACGAGAAATAATATAATTCAAAAAGAGCCTGATATGTAATAATTTGGGAAGAAGACAGCAGTGCAATATTATTTCTTTAATGGAATGAAATAATATTAATATAATTAAGATAAGTATTTGGGTTAGAAGAATACTTGTATATTTAATTATATTGGGAGACCCAGTCTACAACCTCCTTAAGATCTCTAGGGGAGCTCATTAAGAGTCAAGCCTGGTCCAATAACCAAGCCCTAATATCTAATTCACTTTATATATATATAATAAGGGATAAGTGAATTAACACGGAGAGTTCAAAAAATCACAGATTCATTCTGTGGAGGGGGCGCCGGTTTTGAGAGGAGGAGAAAGAAAGATTTATGTCCAATTAGAATTCTTCTCTTGCTGCTAGGGTGTACCTTAGAAAATCTCAAGGTATACTCGAATGGCTAAATCTCGTGTGTAGAGATTTAGTTCGAGGAAGCTATTCCACCACTACACCAACGAATCGGAGGACACAAACAGATATAATTCTCAGGTCTGTTTTCACTTTAGGATCTGGATGAATTATGTTTATATAACCTGTATTTAATTAATTAAAATAACATCTGATGCGGGTCCCTGTTCTAGCATACACGACCGCGGCCACGATTCCTCTTTGGGACATTTTTTTTCGAAATGGCCACAATTCCTTTTTGGGACATTTTTTTCGAAATGACCAGTTTCTAAAAATAACCTAAAATAACCCTTATTCTACATTATTAAAGTGATGGGCACCACAATAATACACATAAAATTATATATTTTTAAAAACTGTGCCGAAAAGAAAGTAACCACTTCAAATAATATGAGGGAGTACTACCTAAAATAGAAAATATTCACATCCACGCAAGTGAGATCATTCCTTAACTACCTACAATTAATTTTTTTTTTTATTAAAATTCGTGTTAACACATTATATTGTTTCCCGTTTTGGATTGTCCGGCTCATAACATCATAGTATTTTTTTATATGAAAAAAAGTTAACTCTTTAGAAAAATGTTACACTTATCATTCCTTAACTACAAACAATTTTTTTTTTTCTTAAAACTCGTGTTATTCCAAATTTAACACATTATATTGTTTCCTTTTTGGATTGTCCGGTTCATAACATCATGCAATATTTTCTTTTAGTTATTCGGCCATAACTTTAGTTATTTTATTTTTTTAAGCATGTAATAATTCATATATTTATGTCAAACTTTTTTAGATTATAAAAAAACTCAAAAGTGATTTTTCATATAATTTATATATATATTAAAAATTAACCCTTTAATTATTTGACAATTTTGACTATTTTAAAGAATTTTTATTTTTTATTAAAAAAAAGAAAAAAAAATATTTAAATTTTGGAAAAAAATATTTTAAAATTCAAACTTAAAAATAATTTATTATAATTATTATTTATTATCTTTAAAATGACATAAATTATGAAAAATATTGTTGTGTGGCCGGCCACATTACACTACAAGAAAACTGTTCATCGCCGGCGGATTCGCGACGGACAAAAAAAAAAGGAACGCCACGGATCTCTGGCGGATCCTAGACTAAGCGGATCCGCGACGGATCTGCGACGGATTCGCGACGGATTCCGTAGCCAAATTTGCCTCAGGAAAATTTCGTCGGCGTTTGCATTTCCCGATGCCCGTTTTGCCGACGGATTTACCGGAGATCCGTGGCGTTCCTTTTTTTTTTTTTTTTTTTTCCATCGCGAATCTGCCGGCGAAAAACAGTATTCTTGTAGTGTTATGGCCGAATATCATTATTGTTTTTTTAAGAAAAAAGTTAACTCTTTAAGAAGAATATTACACTTATCAATTTTTTTACACGCATTCTACATTCTTCGTAATCTTTGTAAAAAAGAAAACAACATATTATGAATACGACGAGTGTTGTATATATTTTTTTTTTTTATTGGAAGAAAACTAAGAAAAACAAGATGTACGCTATAGTTATTACAGTACTTACAGTTCCTTTTATTTGCATAATCTTTTTTCACTTGTTATTTATTAATATAATACTTAGTTTATAGGGTTTAATTAAATTTTTTTAATTATAATTAACATCTATAATGTAATACAGTATTTAAATATTTAATTTAAATAAAATACCAATATATAAGACGTATACTTGACGAATTGGATGCAATAGGTATCGTATCGCCGCGCACGCCGCGACCTATGCAACACAAAGTTACAAAGTTGCCCTCTGAGACGTGTATGTACACAGCCCTCGATCTCGATCTCTCGATCTCCACCATTCACATATTTTCAATCGACGGTCTATATTTAATCTATTCGATCCCCTGTCCTACTCCTACCGTAAGAGAGGAGGGGATTAGGGTTCGTTCTGCTTGGTATTTAAATAGCAATAGCGATGACCTAGTTCAATTTCTCAAACGTTGGGTGAGTTTAATTAACGTAGAATAATGCCAAAAAGGCCTAGACCTACTGCGGCGGAGTTGGCGGCTAGGTTGGAGGTGCAGAAGAAGATTCTGGAGAAGTTTCGGCAGCGCTACGAGAGAAAGAGGGAGAGAGCCGAAAGGATGGCGGAATTAAAACGACTTAGGTTGCCAGCGTCGTCGTCACAAACCGAATCGCAGCCGCTGAACTACGGTCCTTCGATTAATGTACAGAAGCCGGGGAAATGAGAGGAGGGTTTTCTAGTATTTTCTTTTCGTATTCAGTTTTTATATTCCCTTTTAGTTGTTTAGTGTTTTAATATTGATGGATGGTTGGATTCATATATATATGTAATGTAATAATTTTCTTAGAATATTCATGTTTTGTCAGTTTACTTCACCTCCAATCCTTTGATGCCATAATCACATGAATCACAATACTATTATTTTAATTGCATGAAAATAAATGTAATAACATCACATAAAGACATATCTAAACAACCATAAATAAGTTTAAGTTTGTTTGTACTTTGTGTGTATAGATAGTTTTATAGCAAGCAGTATGAGCTACCAGGTCTTTCAAACTTGTTTTGCCTTGTTTACAACTGAGTAATAAATATCAAAAGTAAGTGAATCCAATTGCAACAATAGTGATAATTGAAATCAAATAAATAAGAGATGGGTGAGGTTGTTGTGGGCCAATTAATTCAAAGCACTGGAGTATCAAAATACTTCGGAGATCTCATTGTTCCTGACTTGCTGTAAACATGCAAGATGCAGCCCATTTAATTTTATGAGACCATTGAACTGTTTCTACTGTACCGACGATGAACATTTTGCTTTCTAACCAAAGTTCACGACTCTTATTTCATGGGGCCGTCTCCCACCTTCTCCCCAGGAGTATCCTATTTTGGGTCTCAACCTGCTAAGACTCCTCATGAAACATATATGTCTATTTCATGGACTTACTTGCAAAGACGGTCAGGGTAAATTGCCATTAATTACCTTCAGTTTTGTGCTAAACTGCTAATGTGGCATAACTCTGTCTAGGCTTTGCTCCCCATCTGTTCCTTTTGGTTGTATAGCTTTGTCACTCATTCATCGGTTACCATTTTATGTAGTTGAATACATCAAGGAGGTAACATCTGTTGCACCCCCCCCCCCCCTGTTTTCTCCTACTGCACTAGCTCACTAAATGCATATTTATAGGATGGAGTAGAGCAGTAACTCTCATCTTGGCCTCGATTTTTGCACCGATTATCTTGGTGCTGTGCTGTTGTTTGTTTTACTAGTGTCTTGACATTTGGATTTTTCATGAGCATCCTGAGTGGGAGATCAAGAATGGATTTGTGTTTTTCCGAAGAGCCAAGGAATCTGTATCTTGCAGGGAGATTCCGTCTTTGCAGTTGATTAACCAGACACTCAGTTACGCGAGGGAGTTAAAAGATTTTTGTAGAATCGCCTCGCCCCAAAGCAATAAAAGCGTGTTGGTAACTAAGGTTTTTCGTAAAAGTTGTATCAAATAAAAATAATGCATATACAAAATACTAGTACTCCGTAGCATAATTCTTATGTTTTGATGATTATGTGACACACAGCGATTTATAACAAGAAATACATAAAAGAAAATGGGACACACTTGGGTCAGCCAGAGGCACCGTGCAGACGGCTAAAACATTGACACTTTTATTCGTGTAGATTAGCATTTTTCTGTATAAAGATTGACACTTTAAAAATTGGCATTTTATTCGTAAAATAATTATGTTAAAGATTGACACTTTTATTCGTATATATTAGCACTTTTCTGTATAAAGATTGACACTTTGACCCGACCACACTATATGGCCGACCTCACCCAAGTTTTTGTCAAAGAAAAAATAGCCATTACCATTTACTTATAAATTCAAGAGGGTAATCATTAATCTTCAAGCTTCTCGACTAACTACGATTTTAAGTAACATATATATTTCTTCATCTACTATATTAAGTATTGCAAAATCTATTTCTTCTTCAAAGCTTTCAAAATCCAATTAATCTTCAAGCATAGAAAACACTTCAGAGGCTATTTCAATCTGCAAAAATAAATAAAAAAAAATTAAAAAAAATTAGAGAGTGTTGGCGCATTCAAGAAGGTGAGCCGCTGTTTGATCTGAATTGAATGAAGTGTCAGAATTGGATCCAGATAAGTCTCCATAAATTCCCTCTGCAGTTCACTCAAGAACATTTGGGCCGACCAACCGTGGTGGATATGGAAAATGCAAGGACATGCCGGCATGCTCTGGCTTTGGAAACAGGTCGAAATCATAGAAACCCAAGCAAGCAGTGCTTTGACCAAAGTGATTCCACACACACGTGCAGTTTGTGCGGAGCATCATCCTAGCTCCGCGAAGAAAGCCAAATCCACTGCACACTCCTCCAGGGTTTCGATGGCGGCATCCATTGGCGTGTAGAAGTTCTCCTCCACCTCAACCATATTCTGGAGAACGAAGGCGGCCTACTTTGCCTTGCCGTATCGTCGTCAGAGGTTTCAGACAAGGTGGTATAGAGCTTCACTGTGAATGCCAAAAGATATTTGCCGAATCGGGAGTTGCGAAATTCTTTTTGATGGTGGAAGATTCTTCGGAGAAACAAACATGGTCCATGCTCCAGAATCTTCGTACTCAAAATCGACATCGGGACCGGGACTCGGCCATTGGGTGGGATTGGTTGGTTGAGAGAGAGAGAGAAATGGGTCAAATGGGGATGGTTGAGACTTGAGAGAGGGGGAAGAAGGAGGGGGGTGGTTGAAACTTGAGAGAGGGGGAAGAAGGAGAGGAGGGAGAAAATAAAGAGGGAGAGGGAGAGGGAAATGGTGTGAAAAAGTGGGACGGAGGCTGCAAAAAGCACGTACCGTACTCGCCTCTCCTCTGTGTCAATGTATGTGTGGAAAAGGAGGGACCACACACTTCTTCGATCGATTGTGTTTTGACTCATCTCATTTTGCTCAATTTTTTTTTTATAATCAGTAAAAGAAAGAACGGATCCCTGCTGTGCACTATGGCCACAGCACGGTGCTATGCACCCAAGAACGTAGTCGCTTAGAGCTTTTTAGCATTTTCTTGTTTTCTTCTATTACTAATAATTTCATATTATTTTCTATTTTAATGTTTTTGTAAGATAATATCTTAGTGTTAATTGGTATTTTTATTTCTCAATAAAAAAATTTATATCTATTTAATTTTGATTAATTTTTCATAATTTGGCTGTGAATATATATTCTAAATTTATTTAGTTAATTATTTTAATTAGAGTTCATTATATGATAATGAGTATTGATATGCAGAGCACCAATTTTGGGCAAATTCCACATCAGCTTAGTTTTAATCTTTTGATTTATTTTTCTCTTTCCTATAGTGATGGCTTCCGTGTATTATCTCATTTTATTCTTCTTTTTCATCTCTTGTTTCTTCCTCTTTTTTTCCCTTTAATTTTTCCCGTCAAGCTGCTGCGACGTAGCATTAATTATTCCTCATGGTCTCATTATCATCTACGCCATTCATCTATAGTAAAACCTCTATAAATTAATTCTCGATAAAATAATAAACTCTCTAAAATAATAAATATTTTTGATCCCGACTTGGGCTTTTGTAAAAAAATCATCAAATTCGATAAAAATAATAAAATAATAAATTTTTGGAAAATCCCTTAGGTCCCATTAAAACTCTAAATTAATAATTCATAAATATTAATACAATTTTAAATATTATGGTAATTTGCTATTGACACTTGAGAAACATTGGTTGTCCAAGCAGAGACTGCAAAATTGATGGCATTTAAAATATTAATCTTTTATGATTAGGTAGTCACAACTCATGACCTTCCGGTAGATTTTTGTAGTTTGGTACCCATGACCTTTCGGTAGATTTTTGAGTGCATGTGAGATGATCTCTCTTATACTCACGTAATGTTTTGCACATTTGATCATTCATGGATGATTTTGCGATGTCTTTTAGATGAGAAGACGTGACGTTCCAGTAGATTTTTATGGTTTGATACTCACGACTTTCCGGTAGATTTTTTGGTGCATATGAGATGGTCTCTCTTATACTCACATACTTCTTCATGCATTTGATCATTCATGGATGATGTTTGTGATGTCTTTTAGATGAGAAGATGGTTGAGTGTTATGATTTATTTTATTTCCATGAATATATTTAATTATACATGATATTATACATGGATATATTTAATTACTTACAAAAAATTAGTTGATGCATGAATATAATCAATGAAAGATACTCCCTCCGTTTCAATTCAAATGTCTCATTTGTTTTATTAACTTTTTCGGCACGCATTTCCACCGAAACCTAGTATTATATTGTACTCGGTAGTTAGCCCTCTAATGCACTCTGTACATACATTTACCAACATATGCACTTTTTCTTCAAAATTTTCCATACTATAAAAAAGTGCCCAAATTACTATAAATTTCAATATTCACCAACAATAATGCAATATATCTTGATTTTATAAAAATCAAATAGTTTAATGGCTCCATTTTTTGAACAGGTTTCAATTTTAATTTTATTTAAAATTTGATTATGTAGAAAATACAATTACACATCACTTTAATAATAAAAAATATAACAAATTGAGTTAGTGTCTAAGATCAAAGGTTTCAAGTTCAAATCTTTAACTTTCATGTTCAATTACTTCCAAAAAAAAAAATCTAACAAATTAATCGATTTATTTGTATAAGAATTTGGAGTAATGCTTCCCTACCCACCGTGGGCATACTTAATATGCTCACAGTTGAGGTGGCGGCATTATATTTAAAGAAAATTATAATTAATATACCTTATAAAATAAATCCGACCATAAAAAACTAAACCATACTAAAAAAAAACCTTAAAAGGAAAAATTATTAACGTGACACTGCCACGTAAGCGGTAGGCATGTTAAGTGTGCCCACCGTGGGTAAGGGAACATTTCTATAAGAATTTGATGATGATGTCAATCTTGAAAGTAAAGTATTGATATAAATGCTCCCCTACCCACGGTGGGCACACTTAATGTGCCCACCGGTAATGTGGCAGTGCCACATCTGCAATTTTTTCCTTTTAGGGTTTAGTTTTTTATGTTAGGGTTTAGTTTTTTATAATAGGGTTTAATTATTTTTGGTAGGGTTTTTATTAATTTCCTTATATATTCCAATGTCACGTCATCCGTGGGCACATTAAGCATGCCCACGGTGGGCATTAGAGCATTACTCAAATTATTGAATAGGAATCTTATAGAAATAAAACTAAAAATAGTAAGACTTGAGAATAAGATTTACCCAATTTATATTGAAAAAAAAAAACAGTATAAATAACATATAAAAACAACTATAAATTACAATATCTATTAACGTACAATATTTATGGGCTCGGCATGAATAAGAGTTTGTTGAATATATAATTGAGTTCGGGCTCATCAATTCTTATGTGATCTCGAAATAAAGTTTTAATACAACTATAGTTTATGATTTTCTTAACAAGTTGCGTCATGCGTGAGCTCAAGCTTGTCAACATTTTGCTCGACTAATATATATAAAGCTACAATAATTGTTCATGATAACTGACGGCGACATAAGGAATTGTAAATTATGAGAGACTTAAACATCTTGTTAAAAATATTTTGAAATATAAATACCACAAATTGTTCGATGTGTTTCTTTGCAGAAGTATAATTCACAAAATTTTGACATATAATTCATGTTTTAAACAATAACATAAATCAAATATGAATAAATCAGCATATACGCATTCATGTACTTTACAAAGTTTTCATAATCATTTACTCTAAATAGGGGTAAAGATTTAATTTAATTAAATAATCTTATATGATTTTTTAAAATTATTGTACACACTTGCACACAAAAGAATAATCAACATATTAATAAAATAAATAAATTGAAATTCAATCATTCTAGTATAATACATCTTATTTAGCAACTACGGAGTACAAAATTTTGGACGATATATGTTCCTTTTTTCCAATACAAATATCCTAGATTTCAGCCTTTTTTTCAATTATAATTAATGGAGAGTCGAATGAGATGGAAAAATATATGAAAAATTAGAGATATATATATTTTAGTGGTAATGGTAGAAAATAGCCACTTAACTTAAGAAAAACAAAAAAATAGTCACTAACTTATAAAGATATAAAAAGTAGTCACCTTGACATTTTTACCCTTAATACTTAATACTTGTAAGAAGAAAAAAAGTCTTGAGATCGATCGATCCTGAGGTGTGATCGATCGATCTCATGTGTCGGAATCGATCGAGCCTTAGTGTGTTGGGGTCAAGGGCTCGATCGATCCTTAGTGTGTTGGGCTCAAGGGCTCGATCGATCTTAGTGCATTGGGCTCGATCGATCCCGTGTGTTAGGATCGATCGATCTCATTAAGGGTATTTTTGTCTTATCAAGTAAAAGTGGCTATTTTTTATATATTTTTAAGTTAGTGGCTAGTTTTTTTCATCCACTATCTTAGATGGCTATTTTACATTTTGTCTCTATATTTTATATTTATAACAAACACGACGTCTTCTAAAACTAAGCTACTGGTTTGTATTAATTTGATTGAATATTTCAAGATTGTACTCCGTATATGGAAATTAAGAATCCTTAATTAATGTGGTGGGACATGAATTGCAAATGGTAACAGAAAATTACCTTGAATATATTTTTCTATAAATAAGTGCTATAAGGATACTTGTGTAATTAATAAATTAAGTAATGTATAATAACTATAAAGCCCTTACAGTGGCCATTTAGCAAGACCCCTCTCTAATTGGTGGCACTACTGGTGCCTCCTCTTTTGAAGGTGTGAATAAAAGTGATTTTTCAGATAAAAAAATCATACCTTTTCGAACCCAAATTCATTGCCAACCAATTTGGGTAAGATCGCTTATCCTCATTAATTTTAGTGTACCAATTATATATAAAAATTGATTTTTCTTGATACTATTTTTTTTCATATCAGTATCTTGATATTATGATTCAATCTAACTTTATGTTAATTGACTAGGGTTCACTTATCCAATTAGGATTAACTATTTATTTTTTTAGTATTTTATTTCAATTTTATTAATTAAAAAATAAAGAAACATGCTTAAAAATACTTATATATCCTAATTGAATCAACAGACTATTATTGATTAGTATAATATTAAACTAAATCATATTATATAGAAGTTGAGGGAAGAAAGATTAATTAATAATAATCAGTTCAAGAAAATAAAAAAACAAATCCACGTACTCCACACAACAGTACATAAACAAATACTTGCATATGTTCATACGAAACCATTCCATAAATGAGATATTAAATACTATACTGTTAATTAGGCTACGCAAGTTAAGTTCGTTAGCTAAAGCCGCCCTACTCTAAAGGTCTTCTGTTAGCATTATTCTCGTTTATTTTATTTTATTTTATTTTATTTTCTCATTTTTTTAATACTTCCTCCCTTATCTATTAAATGTTCTATAAGACTTTTGTTTTTGTTCGTCTTTAAATGTCTCATTTCAGATATCGATGATTAAATAACTATTTTTTTTTTACTACTTTACCCTTATAATTAATGTTATATATAAATTGGTGTTAAAAATGAAAAAGAAAAAGAAATGAAGTTAAAATGTAATTTTACACATTTCCTTGCTATGTGTAATTTGATGATAGGAGACACTTATAAAAAAACAAATGGAGTATTTATTTTTGTGAAGAATTGGAGGCGGATCCATCAATCGCTCTGATGAGATCCTTTGTCCCAAATTCGATATCTCAACCGTGTCCTACAATTTAATTTGTATTAGTTTTCATATTAATTTTTATAAAAATAAAAAATACTACTACCTCCGGTTTTGTTTTTTTTTTTTTTTTGACTAGTCTTGTTTGTTGAATATATAAGTGGTATAAATGATGAAATGAGACAAGTAAAAAAAAAAAAGAGTACTACGTATAATATAGTAAATCATAATAGACATTTATAAAAAAAATTCTTAATTTTGTCAAATTAGTAAGTAGTACAATAAATATTTATTTATTAGCTTAACCAATTTTAAGAGACACATACAATTACTGTTGTTAAAGTCTGCAGATTTAATTTGAGTTGACTAATCATTAATTAAATCCATTACTATGTTTCTACATATATAGATTGTAAGACGGGTGATTAGATTAGCTACCAAAGAATCAGACTTTTCCGAACCCAAATTCATTGCCAACCAATATGTTGGCAATGGAAAATTAATTAATTAAGTTAATAGCATAGGATTCTTATGCATTAATTATAGAAAATCGGAGAAGTATATAAGAACCAATATTTGTGCAATTTTTTCTGTACGAAAAGAGCTCAAACAAGAGGAAATCAATATTTTGAGAGCGAGAGAGAGAGAGAGATGATGATGATGGTATCTCCAGTTTTTCATGCAGTATCAAGATTGTTGAGTGCATACACTCCCCTTCCAAATTCCCTATCTCCACAGAAACCTTGCCGCACTGCAGGAAAACGAACTGTAGAGAAGTGCAGTAGTATTGTTGCATGCTCTTCTCCTCCTCCCAAGTACCGTTTGGTTTTAGCTGCAGAAACTGGAATCGATGGGCGGAACAGAATACAGGAAGAGGAAGAAGCAGAAGATGTACCCAAACACGTTGCTATAATCTTGGATGGAAACGTAAGGTGGGCCCAGAAGAGAAAGCTTCCAGTTCAAGATGCCCATAAAAATGGCGCCATTAATCTCAAACATGTAGTTTCCAACTGTTCCAACCTCGGAGTAAAGCTTCTCTCTGTCTATGCTTTCTCCACCGAGAATTGGAACCGCTCCAAAGTACCTTTTAGTTTCACCATCCTAATTTTTTATTTTTAAATTGATACACATGCATAATAATGTATATATATAAAAAAAAGAAGTCATCATTAATCAAATATATATGTATTTGTACAGATTGAAGTTGAATTCCTGATGAAAGTGTTCGAAGATTTCATACAATCGCTAGATGAAGAACTCTTGACACGGCAAGTCCACTCACACACACGTACTATATACATGCATGATTAATACTATCAAATTTTATCTAACACGTGCATCGATCATTTTTATTTTATTTTTTAAAAAAAACAGAGACTCGATATTAGGTTTTTCGTAATCGGAAACAAATCGAGACTGCCGGAATCTCTACAGCGCGTGATATCTTCAGCGGAGGAGATGAGCCAGGGCAACGGAGGAATGCAACTCGTACTGGCGCTGGGCTACAGCGGTCGAGACGACGTCGTAGAGGCAGCAAAAAGCATCGCCATCAAAGTAGAAGATGGGATTCTACGAGCGAGTGACGTGGACGAGACTCTGTTGGAACAACACCTGATGACCGACGTTCTTGAATTCCCGAACCCTGATTTGATGATAAGGACGAGCGGTGAAGTGAGGATTAGCAACTTCTTCTTATGGCAGTTGGCCTACACTGAATTATACTTCACAGATACATTGTTTCCTGATTTTGGAGTGGTTGACCTTCTTCACGCCATTACTTCTTATCTGCGTAGGCACAGGCGCTACGGTGGACGTCAGAATAAATTCACCAGTTCTGTCTCATGCAAAATTAAAAATAATGTTGAATGATAGCGTAGTGCATGCATATGTAATATAATTCCATCTCATCTAAAAGTTCGAACTTATAGAGAGAAGTAAAATCTATTCATTTATATTATGATTCTCGATACTCCTCTCACTTGTGGGCTCGAATTTCAACTTTGCCCTTTGGAGGCCCAACAAGTGCACAACTTTTAATATGGGTGGAGTTGCTATCAGTGATATTTGAACACAGGACCTCGGCGTTAGTCAAACGCTCTTATACCATGATAGAATTTCATCTCATCTAAAAGCTCAAACTTATAAATAAGTGTGGAATCTATGCATTTTATTATAATTCTCAATTATATGTAATGAATCGTACATGATAATGATAAAGATAAAGATAAGTATATGGCAAACCTTGTAATAGCCAATATGATAAAAATAAATGTAAAAAAATAGTCAGCCGTTCTTACGAATCTGCCCCTCTAGTCTATTCTGCCCACTTAATGTGTGTTCTATTTGATGGAAAACAAAAATGAGTGATAAAAAAATGATATTTTTTTTTTATATCTCATAATGTGGTCTCTCACATGTTTTATTAAATATTCTCTAAGGTGGAAAAATACTTAACATAAGTGAAATATATGATCATTCCAAATCGGTAAAAAATATTATTATGATATGGAGTGAAAAAGTCGGAAAATATAATGGATGCCGAATGAAAATTTTCCTTTCTGCTAGGGAAAATGACGGAAATTTTTCTTTTTCCTAGTTTTCCATCAAAAAGAACGACATACCCTAAATGACGAATTCCTAAAATCATAAAAGTATTTTGAGTTTTGCTATTTAGCCTTAAGCACATGATTCGCATATCATTCACAAATACACAATCAAAACTCATGACCGAACAAACTAATACACTACCAAAAAGTAGTCATGTGAACGTTCAATGCATGATAAAAATGTTAGTACTATTTATCTTTATATTTTGAAAGTACCTAATTTTATCCAATGTTATTAAACCCGAACCTGTCCGGCCGGTTCGACCGGTTTAACCGCGAACCGGTCAGCTATCCGGTCCGGTTCTGTAATATTTGGGTTGTACTTTTGACCCAGAGTGAACCGGTCAAATCCGGCCAAACCCGGTCAAACCCATCAACCAACCGGTTCAATATATAAAAAAATTAAATTTTTGTTCTCACCAAGATTTGAACTTGTGACCTCCACATTGATAGACTAGTATTAAAACCAATTGAGCTACTCCGTATCTATCAATATATGATAATTAAGCAACTATAAATATATTTATTATTACTGAAACGAATATTCAAATAATTTTTAACATGTTATGTTATTGGCAATCAATATTTCTTAAAATATTAGTTTAGGTCTATTTGTACTTTTTAAATAAATTTGGCCTACATAAAAACAACGATTATGATAATAAAAACAACATATTAAAAAAATGAATTGGAATTTTGTAAATATTTTATTTTTGAACTTATCTATATATTACGATGTGAAAACACTTCATTTTATTCATGCATAGTTTTGAAATACTATTAATTTCATATTTTTATAATTAATTTTCAATTGATACAAGTATAAAATTTAAAACATATTAATAACTAAAATATTTATATATTTTATAAATAATATATATAAAATAATATATTTACGGGTCATCCGGTTTTTTGACAACGGGTCAACCGGTCGAACCAGTGACCCGGTGACCCAGTTGAATGACCGGTTCGATGTCCGGTCCAGTTTTCAAAATATTGATTTTATCTACTAACACATCTATTAATAAGATATTGAATACTTACAAGTTCTACTAATGCATTTAATATTGCGCAAGTTCGTTAGCTAAAAGCGCTCTACTCTAAAAGCGCCTTGTTATTGCTAGAGACGGACTCGTTTTCATCGGCTACTTCATTTTCTATTTTCTATATTTATTTATTTATTTATTTATATTTTTTTTAACATAATTAACTGAAATTTAAGACCGTGCCATGGAGCACTTGAACTCGGGACCTTTGATCCTGAAACTTATCCCCTTGTTCATTTGTTTAGGATTGGAGGCGGATCTAGGGCTGTAAACAAGCCAAATTACTCAACGATAGACTTGAAAGAATCTCATTCAACATTCAAATCAGCTAACAATCGAGCCGAGCTCGAGCCTGAATCAAACTCGACATAGTTATCAAGCTTAGCTCAATCACTAAGGTACTCGCTTGATTTGCTCGGTAATGTATGTAATAGAGCTTGTTCGTACACTTCTTATCGAGCCTGTTCTCGGGTCCATAATCGAGCTTCACCTTTTATGTAAAAACAAATGTAGGTAAAGTAGAATTTAAATAGAATTCGAAGTTTTCACGAGCCGGGCTCAAGCTTGAGCTTGAGTATATTCTTATCAAATATTTATTAAGCCGAACTCAAATTTGTAAATAATAAGTGGGGCCGAGTTCGATTATAAAGTTAAATGTCGAGCTCGAATAAATAATTTTTCAATCGAACTGAATTCGAGCATGCCGCTACTTGGCTCGCCTCTGCTGGATTTGAGCCGTAGGGGGGGGGGGGGTCATTAAAGGGCCCTTACCCTAAAAGCTACAAATTAATTATTAATGATGGTTTTTTTTAGCAAAACAAGTTAAGGGTGCATATTTATTTTTCTCTTTATTGTGTCAAATTGTTAGTACAATAAGAATTTATTTACTAATTTAACCCAATTTAAGATAATAAGTATGCGCGATATAATTATGCAATTAGAATAAACTAAATCAGTATAACGTACTATTTAACAATTTTCTAAAAAATGTAAGATGCCATTAATTGCTCTTTATAGTAGTAGTTAGAAATACTACATTTTCTTCTCATGCACGCCTAATTTTAATTTATATCTTGCTTTTACTGCTCCGGAACCCCATTTGTGCTAAGCCCCCTATGCCTGTCACAAACTAATTAAGAGTTCTCATGTAGTAGTGGAAAATTAATTAATTGTATAGCCTAGGGTTCCTAATTATAGAAATATCGAGGCTAGCTGTTGTAATTTAATTGTTTCTTTAGGGGATGAAGAATATTTAATAACCAATACCTCTGATAAAAACAATAAACAGAGAACAAAAAAGAACTGTTCATCACTTTTTTTGTTAGAGAGAAGAGAGGTGCTGCCTTTGGTATTTCCTACAGTCTATCCAGTAACAAGACTGACACCTCCTCTCCCGAATTCCTTCTCTTCATACGAGCCGTGCCGAACTGTACGAAAACGAACTGTAGAGTGGCGAAGTGATATCGCCGCATGCTTTTCACTTCCTAAGTCCCGTTTGGCTTCAGCTGCAGAAACTGGAATCAATGGCGACATAATCAGCGCCATCCGACTGCGGGGAGAGGTGGAAGCAGAAACGATACCCAAACACGTCGCTATTATCATGGTAGGAAACGGAAGGTGGGGGAAGTACAGAGAGCTTTCAGTTCAAGATGGCCATAGAAATGGAATCATCAATCTCAAATATCTGCTTTCCAATTGTTCCAACCTCGGTTTAAAGCATCTCACAATCTTCGCTTAATTTCTCCATTGAAAATTGGAACCGCTCCAAAGTACGTTAATTTTTACCATCATATATATTATTTATTTTTTAAATTGATAGATGATGCGTTTGTTGAATATATGTGAGTCATCATATTAATATATGCATTTGTACAGATGGAAGTTGAATTTCTTATGAAAGTGTACGAGGATTTCATATGAACGCTAGTATCGAAGAACTCATGACACGGCAAGTCCACTCACATAGTCACATGTACACACAGCGGCGGACCTACGTGGGGGCGAGCATAGGCTGAAGCCCCCATGGTGGTCGACAAAATCTCTATGTATTATGTGTATATTTCGTCAAAACTTTATGTTCGTACCATGTCGAAGAATTTTTTTTATAGATTAGCCCCCTCGGTGATTTGATCCTGGGTCTGCCCCTCTGTACACACGTCCTATATTCACATGCATGCATGCATAATACTGTCAAATTTTATCTAACACTTGCATCGATCATATTTTTTTAATGGACTTGATATCCGGTTCTCCGTAATCGGAAACAAAACGTGACTGCCGGAATCTCTACAACGTGCAATATCTTCAGCTGAGGAGAAGAGCCAGGGCAATGGAGGAATGCATTTCGTAATGGCGATGAGCTACAGCGGTCAAGACGACGTCGTGCAGGCAGCAAAATCCATTGCGACCAAAGTAGAAGACGGGACTCTACGAGCGAGTGAGGTGGGCGAGACTGTGTTCCAACAGCAACTGATGACCGACATCCTTGAATTCTCGAACCCTGATTTAATGATAAGGACGAGCGGCGAGCTCAGGATTAGCAACTTCTTTCTATGGTAGTTGGCCAACACGGAGTTGTACTTTACGGACAAACTGTTTCCCAACTTTGGAGAAGCTGACCTTCTTCACGCCATTACTTCTTACCAGTCTAGACACCAGGGGCGGATCCAGAAAAAACTGCTAAATAGGGGCTGAGCTTTTAAAATTTTCAAATCCGACACAATACTCTTAAAATTTAACTCGGTTGTAGGGGCTTTAGTACATAAATTCGTTAAAAATATCAATAAATTTATAAATATTTAAATTAAAAAGAAGAAGAAAAATAAATATTGTATTTGTAGGGGCTTGAGCCCCTTGTCCCTCTAAGGTGGCTCCGCCAGACACATCATTTGACACATTTATTGAATATATGGGTAGTATAAAATAATGAAAGGTGTTAAATGAGAAGAAACAGAGGGAATATGTACTTACTCCGTAATTCATTATTTTCTATTTGGGATGTTCGCAAATTAGTGTGACAAGAATATAAAATATTTATCACATTTTCTATATTAATAACCTTCTGTTTTATGATATTTATATTATTATCTAGTTGGACGTACTCCATCACTTTATCTCTTTTCTCAACAATCTTATTCAATGAGTTTACCTTTTATCTTTTGTCAATAATTTTATCATTCACTACCAATTACTTTTAACTAATTTTTTTTTTAAACATGTGCCATTTACAAACCCGTACTAATTTGGGGGACATAAAGAATACTTTATACTCTATCATCATTTTAGAGTACTGTTGGAGATGCTCTTAATCACCATTTTACATATGCCAAAAAAAATGACAAATTTATTATATATAACCTTAATCATTACATAGAGAAATTGAAAGTGAAAATTTTTAAATGATGATAGGGGCAAATATATAAGTTTGGTACAATTTTTGAATCTTGAAATGAGACACTTATTTTTGGACAAAAATTTTAATAACTCATGGTGGCACGAATTTAAATAAATTGTTAGATGGATATTTTTATAGCGAAGAAAATCGTAAATTAAATTAAATTAAATTATAGCAAGTCGAAATTGAAAAAATAAAATAAAAAATGAAGGGTATTGGTATCCGAAAGAAGAGCATGGGCGCCATGCCTCCAATGTGTTGATCTTATCCTTTTGCTCTTCAAATTCAATCAAACAATTCACATCGATTCCTACGCCAATCTTACTATTCCACAAATCACTTTTAGAGAGAGAGGAAGAGAGAGATGAGAGAAGACGAGGAGCAAAGAAGAGCTCTACGGGAGCTCTGCTCGCTGACCATCGACATCCTACGATCGCCGCCGCTGTGCATCTCGTTCCCAAGGCTTTCTCAACTGTCACCGCCACCGTGCTCCTCCTCCTCCTCTCCGCCGCCGCCGTCGCCGTCGCAGATCTCCCCGGCGGCTTTCGGGGTGCTCTTCGTTGGGATTTCTTTCGCTCTGATGCTGTTTGGATTAGTGACTTTGATCGTGGGAATAATTTTGATGCCGCTGGTTATTACCTTGATTTTCTCCTTTTATTTTTTCGAAATTGTTTCCTATTTCTCCAAAATTAGCCGCGCCATCTTCTGGCCTGCCCCTCCCTCCTATAATTTTGTCTCAGGTAATTAATCTTTCTTAATTCTAATTAATGTTTTCCAAGATTTTATTCATTTTATTAGCGTTTACTCCGGCCGTCCATAAAAAAAAGTAGATATTTTGCGATTTTTTGCCGTCCACACCGAACTAAGCATTTTCATTTTTAGCCATAAAATCGATATTATTATAATATTTATTTTACTTTATTATTTTTACTTTATGTCAAATTTAAAACTATTTTATACTCCATTAATCAATATAAACATGAAATAATGTGTCAAGAGCACTCTTTCCATGTTTTTCGCTATTAGTGGACGAAGGGAGTAACTAAAAGCATAATTTTGGAACACATGATTTCTTTCTGTATGTATAATCTCATTAGCGTTACAACTTACACGTACACGCCACCTTTAATTAGAATGTACGTATAGTATAAAGAAAGTTGAAGTATTGTGTTTATTTTGCAGTGTGGAATTATTCAAGATAAGATATGGTGCAGATATCGTTATATCTTAGCCAACGTAGAGGAGTTGAAAAGAAAATATTAGAGCACCAAATTGTTGGAACGAGATTTTTTTTTTTTTTTGCCGATGTCCAAATAAAAGCATTTGGAAACGATTTATCTTATCCATATCCTTATGTAACCATAATAAAAAAATAAATAAAACATTATTGACCTGTTATGTTTTTGGATAGATGAGATTCTCTATCCTAATTTTCGTGTCTCAAATTAATTTTTATGATTTTTATAAAAATAAAAAAAGTATTATATAATAACAAATCATAATAAATATTTATAACCAAAAATGATTCAACACGATCCCAAATTAATAGTTGCAATTCACGTGATACAAAGGGTGTCCTTCCATTTCACTTAAAGTAGCCCAAAATTTTTTAACTTTTGCTGGCACGCTTTTTTATATTTCTTGATGATGAGTTTTAAAATGGATTTTAAAAAAAATATTTTTTTTTACGGGATACCAGTAAAAAAAATATATTTTTTAAAATCCATTTTAAAACTCATCATCAAAAAGCGTTGAAAAACGTGCCAGAAAAGCCACTATTCAAACGAGTCATTTTAAGTGAAATGGAGGGAGTAAGAAAAACGAAGCACGCACAAAAAGGTTATGATTTGACGTTAGAATAAGCTAAAAAATAGTAGCATTCCCATTCTATAATGAGCCAAGTCCATCCAACACAACAAATCAGCTAGAAAATCCATGAATAACAAATTAAAATCTTGCAAAAAAAAAAAAAAAACGAACGTAATAAGCAAAGTGTAGAGAAGAGAAGAGATGTTGGTTAATTAGCCAACATAAATGTGGACCCCAATGGCAATAAGAAGAATGCAGAGAATAGCAGTAAAGATAACAGTATGGACGAAAATGGAGAGGCCACTAGTTCTCATGTTCACGAACTCTATCCCTTTCTTGCTTCCTGGGAGTTGGAATAACAAACCAGGCGACAGTACCACGAAAAATATCACCGCTACCAGAATCGGCGCCAAATCCACCGACATCTCTTCTCTCTTCTCTTCTCTTCTCTTCTCTTCTCCCTCTTCAATCTGTACTATGCTTTCTGCTTCTCACTATATTATTATTTGTGGTTGTGGGAGTAATAAACGATATATGCCTATTTTCTTTGTATTATTATAAAATTATATGAATGAATATTATCAACATTGCCTATGTCGGCATTGGCTTCGTCGCCTATATTTACAATAACAATAATAACGTCCTTGTCCAGCCGGCCCGCCACACTTCTTTCCTTTGGAAGCATGCATTGCTGGGTGTAATCGGGCTCCTTTTCGGCCCATTTTTAGATATTGGGCCGTCGGTTATTCCATTCGGCCCGTTTTGTTTATGTTAGAATCCAATAATGAATGGGGCCAATAACACAACATCGATAATACTTGATGGATCATTAATTACTTCATGACAAGCAAGAATTCCAATTTCACAATTTTCACTTTTCCTAAAGAAAAAAAAAATACAAAAACGCCCCTCGATATTTATTGGTGCTTGTTCGGATGGATTAGCTAAGCTATCCGAACTTCAGATTCAGATACAGTTAGTGATATGCTTTGTATTTCTTTTTTCATTATCATGCTAATAGGTCCTTTGTTAATTTGTTGAGATGATCACTTTTGGGTCACTCTCTTTGTATATATTTTTCCGTTCTCATAGAGAGTTGGATTCCACCTTGATCCTTCTCAGGTCGGTTCGATTTTTCAAGTTTATGCTAGAGATAATACTCATTTTTAGTGTTATCTCTTTCAGACACTGTATGATCGTTCTTTGAGTTATATACAAGTTGGGGGTCTGTCTAACCTCTCACCCTTTAGGGTGTTTAAATTATTAAAAAAAAATAATAATAATAAAATAAAATAAAATAAAATCTTCACACATACTTTCCTTATTGAGGGGGTCCATAGCATGAGTCACTTTCCATTTTAGGAAATAGACCCTACATAAAAGATTACATTTATACCTTCAACTTATATAAATAATTAGACATATAGCATGTTGGGCGCACACTTAAAGTTTATTTTATAATAAATGAGACCCAAAAAATTTCACTTTATAACAAATGAGCGCACACTTAAATTCACTTTATAACACATCGTTATGATACATTAGAACCCGTGGCCCACCATCTGTGTCTAAGGAGGTGTTTGGCTAAGCTTGTTTGCAAGAGTTTATAAGCATTAAAATCAAATAAGACGTTCGAAAAACTTATAAGATGTAAAAATAAGCTGAGTTGGAGGAGCTTATTTTTAAGGAGTTTATAAGCTCTTATAGCTTATTTTTGGAGCTTATAAGCTCTTGGGGAGCTTATTTTGCCAAATATATTTCTAGAGCTTATAAGTTCTTAAACAGTTTATAAACTATTTTAAAGAACTCATAAGCTTAGCCAAACACCCCTAAATATGGTAGATGGAGGAGTAATTTTTAACATTCTCCGCGTTCCATTTGTCTGAATTCTTTAGTTTCTGAAATATGTACTTGTTAAGCTTACACCTTTAAGAGTCTCAACTCTTAAGAAAAACAAATGTAGGAAAAGAGCCATTCATGTGTACAATAATTGCACCAAAAGTTGTTTATTTATGGTCTACCTTTCAAATAAAGCAATCCCATTATGTGCACATAATATACTTTCCCCCCTTTTAAATCCCACCGTCGCCTTTTCCCCTTCAAGTTTAGCATCATTCCACACCTTCTTCGTTAAGCAATATCACTAACACATTCCCCCATCCTACATATTCTAAGAACCATTACCAAAGTTCAAACACAACATAACTAAAAAACATCTTTGTCTACTTTACTTTTGTGATAGGTCTCGAGATTTAGTCCTTGGTCGTTCGATTCGTCTTCTGAAGAAATTAAAACCCTCGCTCGCTATAATTGTTAATCAACCATGAGTGCTGATTGGGGGCCGGTGGTGGTGGCGGTGGTGATGTTCATCCTCCTTTCCCCGGGGCTGCTCTTCCAACTGCCGGCGAGGACGAGGGTGATCGAGTTTGGCAACATGTATACTAGTGGGATCTCCATCTTGATTCATGCCATCTTGTATTTCTGTATCTACACAATCTTGATTGTTGCCATTGGAGTTCATATACATGCCGGTTGAGATTTCTCAAACTTTTGCTCTTAAAGTTGCTTTCTATGTAGCTTAATTCGTGTTTTTACTTTTCTTTTTCTCTTTTCTTTGTTCATAAAGTTTATACCATAGTGTTATTCACTAGCACATGATGCCATGAAATTCTTGATGTTCTTGATTAAAGTGAGAGCAATTCACCAAGGATTTTTCTATGATGGACTTATTTTGTAAGAGTATTTATATTAAATCATTTCTAGTTTAATTATATAGCACTATATATATGCTAATTAATTCCCTTATGCATATAAACTAATTAATCACGTCGGAATAAGAGAGTAGAATATTATCTAACATATTTTTTTTATTAAGGAAAATCATAAATCTACCTTGTAAGCAAAAGGATTGAAGTAAGAGCAAATTAACAAAAGCTAAGAACCTAGCTCCCACATATTTTAAATTTGCAATCAAGAAATCAAACTCATTAATTATTACATCGATCATTAAAACAAACAAACAAACAAACAAATAAAGGTAGTTAAAATTGAGTGTTACAAGCACAAGCTCAGTCCATCAATCACAAAACAGAGCCACAGCCAAACTCAACATTCCTAATTAAATTAAAACACACATAACACACACACACACACACACACACACACACATTTCCATGAAGAGAAGAGGGCAATAATAATATGCAAATTATTGCTGGCCGGTGTAGATGTGAAGATGGACGGCTAGGATTAAAAGAGCGTAGAAGGCGAAGAAGATGAGGGTGTGGAGCATGATGGCCTTGCCGTTGGTTTTCATACTTCCGAACTCCACCTGTTTGGTGTTTCCGGGCAACTGAAAGAGCAACCCAGGTTGCAGAAGTATGAACAGTATAACCCCTACTAGCACAGGCCCCCAGTCCGCCATTAATTCTCACTTGTACCTTGATTTAGCTAGGGAAAGAATGGGGGTGAGATGAGACTTGAGAGGAGAAGAGAGGGGTAAAAGTAAAGAAAATTAAAGAAAAGAAAAAGAATTTGTAGGTGAAGAGAAAGTTGGTTTTTTCCTATCTTCAAAAAATAAAGGAGGGTTCGATTACATATTCTTTTACGACGAGCACGTACTTTAGATTCTGGAATCTTAATTTTGTGAACATAATTTGTGCATTTTAATTTGTGTTAATTAGATGCACTGATTAATTACTATAGTCTTCTGTATTCGTGTTAATTGATTTGTATGTTCAATAAATAAATTAAATTATACTATTATTATATCGAACGTTTGAATTATATATTCCTATACGCATTTTATTGCTTGCAATTTGTTTTCATTAATTACTAATATATGTGATATGTGATGAGACGTGATTATTAAAGTATGAGACACACTTGGGTCAGCCGGAGACATCGTGCGGTCGGGCTAAAACAATGACACTTTTATTCATAGAGATTGACACTTTTCTGTATAAAGATTGACACTTTTAAAAATTGTCATTTTATTTGTAAAATAATTATGTTAAAGACTGACACTTTTATTCATATAGATTGACACTTTTCTGTATAAAGATTGACACTTTGGGTCCGGCCGCACGGTGCCTCCGGCTGACACAAGTTTTTGTCTTAAGTGTTTGGTACATTTTTGAAGTCATCTCTAGATGACTCATCTCTAGATGAGTCATATAAATAGTACGGAGTATTCAAGATGAATGAATCATATGTTGTTTGGTAGCAAATCTTTCAAAGTGAGATATTTTTTTTTAATAATCATAACAATAATAATGAATTATTATTAATAATATTATTGTTATTATTATTGAGTCATATTTATTTATTAATTATATAATTATAACCGATAATATCTATAAAATATTATTAATATTATTATTATTTAACAACAACTGCAATCTACATTATTAACATATTATTGAGTCCTATTATTATTATTATTATTACAAAGTGAGAAGAGAGGGTCATCTCCCTTCAACTCACCATTTTGGAGAGTTGAGTCAAGTGGGAAAAACAGTAAATAGCAACGGGCCGGGTAGATGATGTTCGGGCTTTTCACTTTTTGTAAAATGATACCAAACGCCGGATGAAGGGAGATGACTCATCTCATCTTGTCTTCATCTTGCTTCATCTTGCCTACAAAACGGAGCCACAATGCAAATCAAATAGTACTCCAGTATTTAAAAATAAAGGCAAAAATGCATATAAATCCCTGAACTTTGGTCAACGTTCCGTTTTGTGCATGAATTTTTTTTTTCTCTAAATTCTCCAACTTTCGATTATGTTCAATTTGCCCCCGAATTAGGTTTCCAGTGAAACAAAAACCGACGTGGCAACTTCAATCCATCGATTCTTCATCAAATCATCACGAAATTAACATATTCAGATATATTCCTCATCAAATTTCGCTCACTACAGTGGTGATTTTTTCCCGATTTGGGCAACTAGCAGTTAGGGCTCGCCGGCTCGGGGAAGGCTATTACGACTGAATATGTTAATTTCGTGATGATTAAGTGACGATTTGATGAATAATTGATGAATTAAAGTTGTCATGTCGGTTTTTATTTCGCCAGAAATCAATTTCGGGGGCAAATTGAACAGAATCGAAACTTGGAGAATTTAGAGAAAAAAAAATGAAAATTCATGCGCAAAACGGAATGCTGAGCAAAGTTCAGGGATTTATATGCATTTTTGCCAAAAATAAATAAATAGAAAAGAAAGAGAGAGCCCAATCGATGAATCACTTGAACTTAATTAAAAATATATATTTCTGAAAAAGAAAAAGAAAGATAAAAAGTAAAATAGATTTTATTTTTATTGGATTTTTTTTTATAAATAATTTGACGACTGATATATGCAAGAGGACGTCAAGTCACAGAGTCGGTTTTTATACTTATATATTGTGGAAAATTTGGTACCTATATGTTCTTGACTATTCTTGAAACTTATTGTGTGAATTATAACACAGATTTTTGTGGAATTTGATCATTGGCTAGAAAGCGCTTCATTTTATGAATTTACATAATAAATCTAGTGATTGTAGAAATCAAACATATAGTGTGTCTATCGATGGAATGTAGATGATGATTTCTTTATTTATTTTAAATCAGATTTGCTAGTATTGCAATCAACGAGCAAAGATCAATTAATGACAAGATACTAAAGATCGATATATGACTTCATATTATGATTAATTTCTATCTGAATTTAATTAATTACCAAAAAATTAGATACATTAGTTAATTAATTAGTTAGACAAAATAGGGAGACCTCGATCGAATCATGCAAAAAGAAAAAGACGAGGAAAGACGTGAAAAGCTTAAGAGAAAAAGATGAAATAAATATTCTCCTCTCACTTTAATGGGATACTCATCTCTCCTCTCCAAGAAGTGATGTTCCACTTCCACCCAAACACCCTTTTTCATATTCTTCTCTAATCTTTTTCCTTCTTGCATTTACTCTTTATATCTCATGAATATAATGGAAGAAAAACATATAGCTCCTCTAAAAAACTCAGAAACTACACTTTCTTTTTATATATACTATTAAAACACACACACACACACACATTTATAAATTAAAAAAGAATGATTGATTATGCAGCAGTGATGATAGGCACGGCATTGTTTGCATTTCTGTGCCCAGGGCTAGTATTGCAGCTACCCGGGAAGAATAAACCAGTTGAATTCCTCAACATGAAAACAAGTGTTCTAGCCATGGTTTTGCACTCTGTTATTTATGGTTTGCTTCTCGTTCTCTTCCTCGTTATGCTCAACATTCATATCTACGTCTAGCTACCTCCTACCTTCTTCTCTCCATGCATTAAATTGTTTATTTTACTCTTGACGAAATATGTATTCGTCACTTTGTAAACGTTTTAATTAATTTTGGTGCACTTTTCTTGAATCAGATGGCAGATCGAAAAGTGTTTTGATTTTGCCTTTTTGTAGCTCAAATTAATATTGTACTCTATTATTTTCACTCAATAAAGTTATAATTTATCTTTTGCCCGATCTTTTTTTTCTATTTGGAATTTTGACACAACGTTTACCTCTTTTCATTGTTTAATATTGTATTCTCCTTCAAAAATAAAATTTTAGAATTTTTGCCCAAATACATGTGGACATCAACAACGTAACTAGAAAGAAAAAATATGCAATAATTCAATAAATTTCTAATTTTGAAATAATTGTTTAATTTAAATGAATTAAATTAAATAAATAAAATAATTATTTAATTATCGAAATAAAAATCGAATTATAAATATCAAAAATAAAAATCGAATTAGAAATCGAAATAAAAATCAAAATCAATCAAAATCAAAATTTAAATTTAAATTAAAAAATAAACAAAAAAATCGGAGAGAAACCCGGTGCGATGGGGCATATTTTTTTTGTGGTTTCTCTCCAATGTGGAGAGAAACCACTTTATAGAGCTCCCCATTGGGAGTGCTCTAAGAGAGAGAGATAATGCCTAGGAAATTGATTTCATACAAATTTTGATTAGATCCACACATTAATTAAAATAAAAATGTATGGTCAGTTACCAAATGAAGCTGTTAGGGGTGCTTGGTATGATAGAATGAAATGAAGGTAGAAATAATCCACTTTAGATTCACCACATGATATTGATAGATATATTTATTGTTTGTTTTTAAATTGAATTGATTTTATTTTATTTTGAGAGATCTTTAACAATTAATATATTATGAGATTATGTAAGAATTCTAATGGCAGGAATTCCGTATAGGTTTTATATTGTACTCCCTCCGTCCCATAGAGCCATTTTTATTGAAACCGACTCTACTTTATCAATTAAATGGCTCTATATCAACGGGATGGAGGGAATACTAGATACGGAGAAATTTCCAGCAAATTACTACGAGAGCGCACATAAATTTTTTACGAGATGTATTTATTTATCCGTTATTACACATATATATCATTGTAAAGGTTATTTCTATGATATAAACAAAGATTTTGCATTAATGCATTACTTAATTTGCTGATGAAATCCTTAATTCGAATAGCCATTATCACAATATAAAGGTAAAAAATATATATATACACGTATAAATAGGTGAATTTTAGTCACTTTCCTTTTAGTCAAATACACGACCGTGACAATTACATGACTGGAGGTCGTGTATACTGGCTCAACTCGACACCTACACATTACACGACCACGATCGCCCCGAGTCGCGGTCATGCATTAGCAAAGCGTCACAGCCCAAATCGGCGTGCAAGGAGCGCACGCCATGGGTCGTGGCCCAAGCATGAGTGCACGACCAACATTGCCTGACTTGTAGTCGATGGTCATGTAATTAATTTAAAGGATAAAATTGTCATTTTATAAGAAAAGTGGCTAAAATTTACTTTTATCTTAGCATAATAAATATTTTATTATTTATCTTTTATACAACACTTGCAGTAACTTAATTAAAAAAAATAAAACTAAATTATATCGAACTAAATTTTGGTTTTTTTCATACAATATTTTATAATATTATATAAAATCCATATATAATGGGTAGTCGAATAAGAAAAGATGATAAAGATAAATTACAATAAAATTGTGCGGTAATGTGACTCATCGCATTTCTAGTCAAAAGAAATGTTAAGGTCTTCATAGGAATCTGACATCCTTCTTATAATTACGATTTTCTCAAGCCAACTTTTAAATTTTTAATCATGTTCGTGGTAAGAATGAAAGTTCTTTTTCCTTGCTTTTGTATTTATTTATTTATTTATTTTTATTTTTTTTAATCTTTCGAGCTACTCTTTGTTTGAATAGTTTCAAATCAGGGACACACTTGGGTCAGCCGGAGGCACCGTGCGGCCGGGCTAAAACAATGACACTTTTATTCATATAGATTGACACTTTTCTGTATAAAGATTGACACTTTTAAAAATTATCATTTTATTCGTAAAATAATTATGTTAAAGATTGACACTTTTATTCATATAGATTGACACTTTTCTGTATAAAGATTAACACTTTGGGCCCGGCCGCACGGTGCCTCCGGCTGACACATTTGTCTTCAAATCATGCCTAAGAATAAGAATAATCTTTCCAGTTTCGATGTGTGTTTAAACTATTTTGTCGTGCACTTTTCTTGAGTGAGTGGGCAGAATAGGAGAGAGAAACTGTAGCTTTGTTGGCTTAATTTTTTTTTCCCCCAAAAATACAAAAGATTTCCTTGGTTGCCTTAAGAGAACTATTAGAAATAGAATATAAGAGTTTCAAAACAAATATAAGGGATTATAAGAAACCAGAAATTAATTATTGGGATTATATGTCATAATAAATCAGACCACAACTCAATAACATAAATCAATAGAAAAATCTTCCAACAACCACCCCTACAAGGAAATATGAAGAACTAGAACAGAACAAAAAAATCCAATCATGCATCATCAGCCCATATACACATGAATACCAATAGCTAACAAGAAAATGCAAATAAGAGCAAAGTAAATAATTGCATGAACAAGCACTGAAACTCCACTTGTCTGAAAATTCCCAAACTCCACGAACCGGTTCCGGCCCGGTACCTGGATCAGCAGGCCCGGAGACAGCAGCACGAACAGCACCACAGCTACGAACACCGGGCCCCAATCTGACATCTTCGGGCTTTCTAAATTTTTTCTTGGTGCAACAAAATTATACAGTCCTTGTCTGAGAAAAGAATAAAAATGAGGTGAATATATAGAGAGATGGGAAGGATGAAAAGTTGAAGGTTGGCTAATAAATGAAGCTATATGAGATTCACATCACACTTTATGGTTTGGTGTTTTGTGTAGTTTTTGAATTTTAATTAATAATTGCAAGAATGGCATGTGAGATTTGGTTGCTTGGGAAATCAAAATTCTTTTATGCTTTCTTTTGTCAGCATTTAGCCTCCAACGGTACGCAAATGCAAATGGAGTACCTTTTTGAATATATTATGCCCTACCTTTTGTTTCTCTTTTAATATGAAAAAGTAGCAAAAACAACCTCAATGTTGATAATTCGGAGCAAAAATAACTTCAACATAACATCTGAAACTGCCTCAATTGTTACGTTGAGGTTGTTTTTGCTCTGAGCTACCAATATTAGGGGGTGTTTTTGCTACTATTCATGTACATCCTTCGTACGATTGTTAGCATGAATATGAGAACGACAGGAAATTGAACTAACCGAACCAAACACATTTCTATTTAAATGATTCGAGTAATTTCACCGTTCAATTGATTTTTAACAGAAATTTCAAAAAAAAATATTTTGGCGATGAGTCATACTGTTATACTTATAAGATTCCATATTTGTGTCATAACTCAACCGATAAGCATTTCTTGCATAGCATTTGTTTGAGAAAAGTGAATTTCCAAGATCAAAATTGCAACTCAATAGCGACTGTGAATACTCTGCGTAAACCAAAATTCATGTGACACAACCAACAAACATATTCATTCATTTATAAAAGAAATCCAGACATCAAAATCCCTTCCAATTAAACTGCCCAGCTCAATACAGAAAATTGAAATGAGGTGCATCAAACTATGTGATTGAATCTCCTGGTACATGCTTTAGAGAGATAAAGAGAGTCAAGGTTATGAAACTTATCACATCTCAACTGGGAATCAGTCTGAAATCTCCACAAATAACTGGTAAAGAATACACAAATACCCAAGCCAATGAAAGCTAAAACCATACTTCTGGAATAGCAGCATTTTTAATTTGGGAATACAAAGATCAGAGGCAAAAGCAGATCAGCCGAGCCCCTCATTGCATTCGGTTTGACCTCATGCATAATTCAAGCGGAAGATATCATTTTGCACGTAGAAGCTTCCTTGAGGAGTTGGCATCAGGTGGAACATCTGCAAAATTTTAGGTGTAAACACGCGAGATTATTGTCATGAGCATATCTTGAAAACTGGTTGCTGGTACAATGAGGTTAAGGAATATGAATACAATGAAAGACATGCATCTAGGCACACGTAACTTGATGCAGAAATTTCCGGTTTCCATACTTTAATTTGTTACTATACACTGAACTTTCATAGTCACGTAAAGAAAAGATAAGCTACCTTAAGACTTTGTCAGCCCGACAGAACTTTATTAGTTTCATCATGGCAGGTACATAACAAATGTAATACTCCCTTCATAGGAGAGGAAATCACAGGTATAAGATCTGGATCTTAGTCATACATTCTATGTAAATTGCAATGAATCAGCATATCCAGATCAATAACATAGATAACAGAACATCAGCAACATAAAATATGCATCATGAAACTAAAGATCTTCCCCAACATGCAATACAAGATTCCAAGTGTGGCAAATAGAAAAGAAGATAGAAAGCGTAAAAAAGAAAAAGAACAAATAGCAAGAATGTGGAGGCTGACTCACTTAAGGAAATATGTATACATGCAAAGCCAAATAAGATCACAACACACTGATGTTTATCTCTAAAAAAAACTAAGAAGATTCAATTCCTATAGTTAACTCATCAGCATGAGCAGTCGGGATAAAAATCTAAATCCTAATCCATGCTCCAAATCAAATGGCACACTTGGCACTTACAAAGAAATAATTAATTTACACAATTATAGCACTTCAGCTCATCATGATGAAAGTCTGAATGGGGAGGTTGAAAATGATCCATTTACATGTCATTTCAGTCTTATTCGACAATACCGTATAACTACCAAAATACTAAACCATTAATGACCAAGGTTGACACATTCAAGAAGTGCCAAGAAGCACATTTACAACCATGAAAAAACATAGTTCTAATCTTCCAGATAGTAAGCACACAGTGTAGTTTAAGATTACAATGCTTTTAAATTAGATTGACATGTTTACAGCAAGTAGATTCTAAAAGTGACTACAATGAGGGTCACTCTAAAACCTTTATAATTCTAAATCAAACAGCATTTTGCTTCAATAAATATTCAAGAAAGGGTGAATTACATTCAATGTGCCATAACCTTCATAACGTGTAGCAATCACAAAACAGACTCACCACAACTATTAAGCTTGAGATAGGCAGAACAACTATCTCTAGCTGAGATACCACAATGAAATTATGGAGAATTTTCTGAGACATTATCTGCTGCAGACCTTCAATGGACTTCTACATGAAAATTCCTTTTATGCTTGCAGTTCAATCACTGAATCTTGTTCAAATAGAAACTATGTTCTGCAACATCCTTTCAGTGTATAATCTATAACAGTATTTCTCCTTCACCTTCTCTTTGGATAACACTGACATTTTATTTCCACCATCATGTTACAAAATCTCAATCAAGTATTGCACACATCAATCTTACACCACAGTCGACTAAGGATCAAGCTCAACCACATCTTTGGTTACATAAAGATATATTCTACGCCGCATATCGATTTTATAATAATCTCCAAATTTTCCCACGTACGAGGCACGCTTATTTCCGACAATTTAAATACTCTCTTACACTAAAATCGCAACACTCAATATCAAAATTCAACTGTATACCTTACAAGAATCAACAAATCAACAGTAACCAATCGCAATCCAATAAACACCACAAAAATCAAATCAATCCCCAAAACCTAATCCCCAACCAATCCAAAAATCCGGCTTACGATCACACGAACCAAAACACGATTCAAATAAAAATAGTCACAAACAACAGAAATCCAAACGAGTGTTCGAAGATAAACCTGACTGAACTTGAGCGCGTGCTGCTCGCCGGCGAGCTGCAGATTGCCGGAAACGAAGACGAGCATGCCGCCGGCGGGGCCCGAGGGCTGGCAATCGACGGTGCTAATCTGATGCTGGCACTGCTGGAACGGCAAACTCGTGAGCTTCGCTACGATGTTCGGAGATCCCATGATTTTCTGGCCCTCAAACGTCAGCATCGAGCCGTCCTGGTACAGGTTTGCGAGCCCGGCCCGATTCGCATCGAAGGTGGAGTAGTAGTGCTCAACGAATGCCTTCGCCACAGAGTCCGGATCCATTTGTTCGGGTTCGGGTCGTCGGCGGGCTTTTTCCTCTCTGCGTTTTTTTTTTTTTTTTTGAAGTCTACCTTCGAGTACAGAGAGAGAGAAGTATTTTTCCTTTTCCTTTTCCTTTTTCTTAATATATAAGTATAAAATATAATATAAAAAAAAGGATAAAAAATTCAGCTTCAGCCTGTAATATTTAGCTGGAAATATACGCTAATTGTGGGGGCTTCTTCGCGTGGGACCCGCCCCACATTATTATCTCCAAAATATTATTTTTCCTATTTTGTTAATAATCAGATCGCATAAAGGCCACGTAGTTGGGCCTGGGCTTGGCCCAATATATAACAGCCCAAATCAAACATACCTTCCGATTATAAGAAAATAAAAAGAGCTAGCTAGGTGGAAGGGTAATTCTAAACACAGCCCCATTTTACTCCCTATAGCCCCCATACTTAAAATAATAATTATTATTATTATTAATGTCCTATTTTATCCTTACAGCCTCCAAACTCGTGATATCACCATTACGTAACCCCCAATCGTAGAATCAACACGCGTCAATTCTCACTCAAATAATCAAACGCCGTGAACAAATATCTGCTTTACCACCACAATTGCTTAACTCCTAACGCCACCGGAACGGTTTGCTCGGTTTCACAATTATTCTGGTTTCTAAATTCAGCTGATAAGGAACTAATTGATGTTGTCATAAATTATGATTTTGTCAGAGTTTGTGGTAAATTGACATTTGCAGTGTAAGATAGGCACAAAAATTTAAAACGGCTCTATGATTATGATATGAGAAATCACCATTTCCCATTTTTTTTCACTTCAACTTTGATAAGGTTTAAAAATAAAACAAAATCTATTGAGTGTGCGTATCTCTTTAATTATATACTTGTAAATTGAAACCACAATTAATCTTTGTATGCTATTTTCAAATTTTGTCATCGTGAAGTAGAGCAGCGCGACCATGACGGTAACTCCAATACTGATTGAGTTCTTTCAAAAAAAACGAGTTACAACACACAAATTTGCTGAAAATTAAAGCTCTTTGTCATCCAAAAATATACAGATAAACAATTAGATTCGCAGCTTGTTCTTTAGATTTTGGGGGTTACAGGAAAGTGGGGGCTACAGGGATAAAATAGGACATTGATAATTATTTTGATTATTTTTTTAATTATGGGGGCTATAGGGATTAAAATGGGGGCTGTGTTTAGAATTACCCTAGGTGGAAATTTTATAATATCTTGTTATTCGGTTCTTAGATCGATATAATCATAGAATAATAATTTTCTCAATAAAAAGTCTTAATTTCACTCGGTATTGTGTTAGTTAATTAATTACTTTAATCAAGCTTCGATTTATTTTAAAATCGATATATAGGGAGTATTACACATACAGTAGTTAGTGAAGTGGAATGGCTAATTTCGTAATGGGATGATTCTAAACTTATTTCCCTAATATTGTTATAATGCCCTTGAATGGTGCATAAGTGCACACAGCTAAACAAAAAACATACTATAGAAATACACAAATATTTTGTTAATTATTAGATAAATAAATCCAAGAGCTCGACGAATCTCTATAAAATCAATACTACTACTTGTTTTACCGTTTTATATTTGAGTAAATAATGCAGGTCAGCACCCGTGATGCGTATACAAACCGTGCATTTCATGTGTGCTGTTTATTTAATAATATTATAAATAAATAATATTCAAAATAAATAATATTAAAAAATAAATTCGATTAAATATTGTTTAAAAAAAAGCAGAGTAATAAATAAGAGACACACTTGGGTCAGCCAGAGGCACCGTGCGGACGGCTAAAAACACTGACACTTTTATTCGTGTAGATTAGTATTTTTCTGTATAAAGATTGACATTTTTAAAAATTGACATTTTATTCGTAAAATAATTATGTTAAAGATTGACACTTTTATTCGTATAGATTAACAATTTTCTGTATAAAGATTGACACTTTGACCTGATCACACTATATGGCCGACCTCGTACAAGTTTTTGTCAATAAATAATAAATAATGTAAGCACACAGTTGGAAAATTATTTAGTACAGAAAGTCATAATTAGTCATTTGCACGTTATTAAGGTGGACTTTTTCACTGAACCATGAATAGGCTGTCAATTCGGCCCACTTTCAAATTGTTTATGTAATAAATGACTACAAATGTTGTACTTATCTAACATAATGATTATTATCTTTTAGGAAAAAAAAAATTAGTAGAATTAAGATCCTAAGTCTAACACCACATAAGCTCTCTTCCAAGAACATGCTTAGGAGACCCTACGAAAATCTGTGTCATTCATTTAATTCCAACCATACTATTTTTTACTCCGTCCATCTCATTTATAAAGGGTCAAGTTCTGTTTTGGGACGTCTCATTCACTATAGGTTATATCCGGAAATAGAAATAATTAGCCCAATAAACCAAAATAATAAGGGTTGTTAACGGCACAATTAAATTCTCTAATTTTACTAACATACTTTTACTAACGTATTAAATTAAATTTAAATTATAAATATATCAAACATATAATACCCCTTATCTGTAGGTGTGGTATATTATTGATCATTGATGATTAATGTACATGTACATGTGAGTATATATAGACACGATACAAGAGTGGGCTAAAGCTCAATGAGTAAAGCCTAACCCTAAGTAGCGGTCTTAACACGCCCCTGCAAGATGGAGGATCCGTCAGGGAGACCTAGCTTGGATCGAAAGCGAAAAAACAGTGCGGGAGAAAGCGGTTTTGTCAAGATGTCTGCAATTTGGTCTTTGGCGCTGATGTGAGAGACGAGCAGTTGACGACTTTGAACATGTTCCCGAACAAAGAAGTAGTCGAGGGCTAAATGCTTCATGCGAGAGTGAAAGACCGGGTTCTTGCAGACGTAAGTAGCACTGAGATTGTCACAGTGAAGAGTAGTAGGGCCAGAGAGTGAAATACTAAGTTCATGAAGCAAATGACGAACCCAAAGAGATTCAGCCGAGGCAACGGCAATGGCGCGATATTCCGCCTCAGTGGACGAACGAGACACACATTTTTGTTTGGACGACTTCCACGAGATGAGATTGCGGCCAAGGTAGACACAGTAGCTGGTTGTGGATCGGCCATCTTCAAGAGAGCCGCCCCAGTCGGCATCAGAGAAAACCGAGAGGGAAGGAGAGACATGGCGATGAAGGAACAAACCAAGATCCATAGTACTCTTAAGATAGCGAAAGATGCACTTGACCGTATCCCAATGAGTATCACGAGGTGCAGAAAGGAACTGTGATAGCTTGTTGACAGCATATGAAATATCCGGGCGAGTCAACGAGAGATATTGCAAACAACCAAGAGCGTGCCGGTAGGGCTTGGGATCCGCCAAAAGGTCACCAGACATACGATGAAGTGCAACATTTGAGGCCATGGGCGTTGAGACAGGTTTGACACCATCCAGACGCAGCTGAGAGAGTATGTCGGAGATATAACTCCGCTGAGATAGAAACAAACCAGAGGGCGTAGATATCACTTCAACTCCCAAAAAATGATGAATATGGCCCAAATTCTTGAGAGAAAAATTTGCAGAGAGTTAATCGATGAACCGCGTAAAACAGGAGTCGCTATTTCCGGTGACAATGATATCATCCACATAGACGAGAAAGTAGGCCAGAATACCAGATTTCCGATAAGAGAACATGAGGAGTACGCAAGCGATCGTCAAAAACCATGCTAAAGCAAGAAGGAGGAGAGAGCGAGATACCATTCACGCGGTGCTTGCTTAAGGACGTATAGAGCTTTCCGAAGGCGAAAGATGTGCCGAGGACGAGAGGGATCCGTGAAGCCACTAGGTTGAGACATGTACACTTCTTCAGAGAGTGTGTCATTAAGGAATGCGTTGTTAACATCCAACTGACGAATAGTCCAACCGGCAGATAAAGCAACAAATAATATAATGCGAATGGTGGTTGGTTTGATCACAAGACTGAACGTCTCGGAGTAGTCACGACCTGGACGTTGCTGAAAACCACGAACAACTAAGCGCGCTTTGTAGCGAGAGACAGAACCATCCAAGTTCCGTTTAACATGAAACATCCATTTGCAGCTGATAGTCGGTTGGCCGGTGTATGGCACCAACTCCCACGTTTGATTTCGTATGAGCGCTTGATATTCGTCATCCATGGCTGCATTCCAACGGAATCACGAAGGGCAATAGTGACATTGGAAGGCTCGATAGCGGAGGGGATGGGGTGCAATGTGGTGAGATTCACGAAGCTAGGGTTGAAGTATCTGGAGTTAGGGGGACGTGGGCGTGGGACACGGGCAGCGGCAGAAGTGAGTGCGGGTTGAGCGGGGATAGGTGGAGGAAGGGGTGCGGTAGGATCGGAAGGTGCCGGTTGCGGTACAGGTGGAGGCGATGGTGGTAAGGCTGAAGGAGGAGCAGGCGGAAAACGAAAAGGGATAGGGAGAGGAGTGTGTTTATCGACGGAGGAGGAGATGTGTTCGGTTTTGAAGGGAAAATGTGATCGACAATGCAAACATGTCGGGAATGATAGAGACGATAAGTTAAAAGATCAAGACATTTGTGTGCCGAGCGAGACATCGAGTAGCCTAAGAAGACGCATGGGGAGGAGCATGGCTCAAGTTTTGTAGTACGGTAAGGACGTAGCCACGGAAGGCATAGACAGCCGAAGGGCTGAAGCTTTTGATAATTTGGTGTGGCACCATGAATACGTTCAAAGGGTGATTTGTGAGAGAGGATCGGAGTAGGGAGGCGATTGATGAGGTACACTGCTGTGTGAAAAGCATGGGGCCAGTAAGAGAGGGGAATAGAGGCGTGATGAAGGAGAGACAACCCAGTTTCAACGATATGATGGTGACGACATTTGGAAGTCCCGTTATGCTCAGGTGTGTGTGGTGGAGTAGTGAAGTGGGAGATACCAGATGCATTTAGAAGCGGAATGAACTTTTGAAATTCACCACCATTATCAGAAAAGAGAGAAACGATCTTGTGACCAATGTAGTTTTCAACGAGGCGTTGGAATTGTGGAAAGATGGCAAAGACGTCAGATTTACGTTAGAGGGGATAGAACCATATGTACTTGGAGTAGTGATCAACGAAGATAACATAATAAGCAAAACCATCCACATATTTCGTTGTTGTACTCCACACATCAGTATATATCAGTTTAAGGGGTTTATGGCTAACAAGAGAGTTGTCATGCAATGGCAATTTATGACTTTTATTAATCGAACAAGAAGTACAATGAAATTTAGTAGAAGGCATGACAGAAGACATGAAGACAACGACTTCAGCACCCTAGAAGACGGATGACCAAGACGATGGTGCCAATCAACGGATGTAAGATTAATGACAGGAGCAGTGGGAGTAGGATGAATAGGAAGCTGGTAGAGATTATTTGCGCTCCGCCCCCGTAGCAGAGTTGTTCCCGTTTGCAGATTCTTGATAAGAAAGTGAGATGAAAAAAATTCAATAGAAACACGATTAGTTGAGCATAGCTGAGAGACGGACATAAGATTACAACGTAAATGAGGAGAGCAGAGAATGTTAGAGAGAGAGGGGACGAGCTGCAGTAGGAATTGTAGTATGACCAATATGAGAGATAGGGAGAGTGGTACCATTGCCCAAGTGAATCTCATCGGGGCCACCGTAGTCAGAGAACGTATGAAATGACGGCGGTGCTGAGGCAGTGTGATGAGTGGCTCCGGTGTCAAAGAGCCAGTGAGGTGATTGAGAGGGTGAGGCGGCTCCGGTGATGTTGACATGAGGAGGGAGTGTGGCGGTCTGCATGGCGGGAGAGACAACGATGTTCTGTTCGTGAAGAAAGCGGGCAAGTTTGCGACAAACCGAGGTTGTGTGACCGGTATGATGACAGTATTGGCAGACGTTGACATCATAAGAAGCATTGTGTGAACCACGGCCACCGCCGCGACCACCACGACCACATGGGTGACGACCACCGTTGCGAGGATAAAAGAAACGCTGCTGACCATCAGAAGGATTATAGGGTATTGTGGAGCCGGTGTGGAGGGCCGTGGGTATGATAGCCGGAGTTTCAGAGGGCGACGTAATCAACCGTTCGATATCTTGGAGTATGTCAGAGAGATCGGCAAGGGAGACTGCAGTTTCGCGAACGTAAAGAGCCGAATAAACGGAGCGATAGTCGTCGCCCAATTGAGTGATGATAGAGGCGACGAGATCAGTGTCGCTGACTGGGTGTCCGGTGAGGGCGAGTGAGTCTGCGATGTCACTCATGTCTTTGAGATATTCGGAGATGGATCGGGATCCTTTAGGATTCTGCGCTAGTTTAGCCTTGAGGAAAAGAACACGACCGGGAGTCGTGCTTGCATAAGTTGCTGACAACCGAGTCCATGCATCGCGAGCTGTTGCAGCAGTGGATATGAGGGGTTGAATGGACTCCGTACAACTGCCGAGTGGAGCACTGATGATGATCTAGTCCTGGCGAAACCACAGGAGATAGGCTGAGTTGGATTCAGTCTTTACAGCGTCGAGGAAGGGAGCTTGAGCAGAGATGGTACCGTCTATGTAGCCGGCGAGGTTGAGGCCGATAAGAGTGGACTGTACTTGCCGGCTGCAAACAAAAAAGTTGGAGGGAGTGAGTTTGATGGGGAAGTGTGTGGGTGCATTGAGTTGCACCACCAATGTGTCTATAGTAGTGGGAGCCATGGGTATGGTGATTTGTAGAGAAGATGAGAATGAATATGGGATGGCGGCTGTAGGGGAAAAAAAAATTATTAACCTAGGCTCTTGATACCATGTAGGTGTGGTATATTATTGATCATTGATGATTAGTGTACATGTACATGTGAGTATATATAGACACGATACAAGAGTGGGCTAAAGCCCAATGAGTAAACCCTAACCCTAAGTAGCGGTCTTAACATTATCCACTACTAATCTAGACTTTCTTAATTTCCGTGTCGAAACAATTGAGCCATTTATCAATGGGATGGAGGGAATATATCACAATAATTTTCTCAAGCCACAACAAATACATAGTCCAATTCAAGTATATTCACGATTTTTTGTCAATAAATTTCAAATTATTTTTATTGAGCTATTCGGATCTTTTACACCGTTTTCATGTAATATCACGTGATAAAAATATTTTAAAATTAATAATGATATATAAAAAAATATAAATAATGATAACTGATTTTTATAATATCATGACAACCAAATTTTAATGTAATAGAAGATGGGGCTTGGATCCGGTGCTGTGGGGGTGAAACACAACACGGTGCTGTGCCCCACAAACGGCGCCGTTCCAGCCCACAACAGCCCCATTCGTTTTCTCTTTATTTCTTATTATTGTAATTTATTGTTTATTTTAGTTTACATTGGTAGAGAAATAATACGTTACTCACCTCCCGGTGGGCACCTTCGTGGGCACCATTGTCGTTTGCTCACTTGAGCATTATTTTATTCGATTTCTTCAATTGCTTTATATTCTAATACTTTATAAATTAATATAAAAATTATTAATTTTACAAATAAATAAAAATCAAAGTTCGATTTGTTTTATTACTCATTTTTTAAGTTAAAAATAAAAAAATAATAAATTGAGCATTGATTTTTTTTAAATTTATGATTCATATATTAATTTATAAGGTATTAGAATATAAAACAATTGAAAAAATCAAAAAAAATAATACTTAAGTGAGCAAACGGCGATGGTGCCCACGAAGGTGCCCACCGGGAGGTGAGTAGCATATTGTTTCTCTACATTGATAGTTAGTTTTTATATTATAATTATTAATTAATATTTTATTCCATAATAGATTTACGTATTTCATCATTTTATTTTTATTTTAATATTTTTTTTGCTCTTTTCCTCTTATTCTGATTTAACTTTTTACTTCTTCTTTTTGCTGTTGCATTTTAGTTTTTATGTTTTTAATTTAGTTTACGGTTCGTAATTGTTAGCTGGTGTTTTTAACTTTATAAGTAGTATTAATTATGGACAATATTTTGTATTCACTTGATTTTTAATTGACCATTTCCATAATTAAGCTTAAATATAATTATAAATTCCTTAACTCTAACTAAAATGGTTGGTTAAATTTAAAACTAAACATTATAAATCCTTATTACAAAATAATTAAACCTACTTACTATAAGTTATTATTATTTATCAAAAAACTAAAAACACCAATTTATGAATTAATAATAAAACATAAAGCTTAATCATGAAAATGATTAATACTAAATTAAATAGATTAATAAATGATGAAATATGTGTAGGTCCCGATAAGTATTTATTGGTGTATGGAGGGGGAATACACCAATTAGCCAACAGTTTTGACTTTTCAAAACGATTTGATCTTACTGAGTCGTCACTCAGTTTATCAGAGCAGTTTAGTTTTTCCAGCTCAGACAGTAAACTGTTGAGCTTGCAAAACTAACCTGCGTGCGGAAGTTTGGTGGAAAGGTTGGCTAACAGGTTTCAAAACAGTTTTCAAAACAGTTTTCAAAGAAAACTTTAGTTCAGACAAGTGTTCATGCAAACTGTGAAAGTGGCTAACAGTTTTCAAAGACAGTTTTCAGAGACAGTTTTCAAAGACAGTGCACATGCAAGACAGGTTACAATAATGCAGGTTGTGAGCATGCAAACTGTGTGAATAAAGATGTAAAGATAAATAATAAGAGAGAGAAACACGAGGAGTTTTTATCGTGGTTCGGAGTAAACAGCTCCTACGTCCACGCCAGATTCCGTCGAATCTGTAATCCCTTAACTTGAGATTTTCACTCCTTTTAACACTGGTGGAGGTCCAGTCCAAATTCAAGTCTTTCTCTTAGACTGAATCTAGCACGTTTCTAGAGTCGTGTCTCTTCTTACTTACATACAATCTTACATACAGACTTACTAACACTAAATGACTAGTGCTACTATCCAAACTTGAAAGCTGTGAATAGTTATCGTTGTAAGGAATACAACTCAATCAACTACACTAGTTTTTCAACTTTGATGGTAGTGAGAGTGTGTGTGATGTGTTATAGTAAAACAATTTCCAGATAGATCGGAAATCTACAATGATCAACACTTGGGAAAACTCTAGTAATTTCGAGTGTTGATTGAATGATTTTCAGCTTGAGATTTCTGCAGCGTTTTAGCTCGTGTATTGATTTTCCCGTACTTTAATCTGGAATGAGTTGAGGTATTTATAGAGAAGCATTTGAAATAGAGCCGTTGGAAGTGTGTCAGGATTTGCAGATTCCGTACACTGACACAATCCTTGTCGTTGAGTGAGAGCAGGTTTCATAACCATAGCTCAGGTTGGCCTTCACAGGTTGAGCTTCCTATACCTCGAACTGTCTTTGGTCTTCTGTAACCTTCGCGTGAAATCTTTGAGTATTGTAAGAGCAGGCAGGCTACATAGACAGGTTACCTAATGGAACAATATGACGGGTTTGAGTAGACTAGGTACAAGGTTGCACTACCAACCTTGACCTTTACATAGCAACCTGTCCGGTTAGGCTTGACTGATCCTGAACACGGAGATCAGCCTGTTCCAATTAAGAACTTATATCTAAGTGTGGTTTCTAATAACATTATCAAAACTAAGTTTTAAAGGGTTCCCAACAATTTCCCCCTTTTTGATAATGCCGAAACCCACACTTTACATTTTAGCTTAGAAGTTTTGAAAGGTTTGATGTCCAGCCACTGCATGAAAATAAGTGTTAGAAAATTTAAAGCATACCATGCAAAGGCCAGGACAAAGAGATATTGTCGTCAGGAACAAAAAGTGATCATTTTCATTTATAGTATCAACTGAATTGATATTCACATATTACAAGGTTGATACATAAAGTAAATGAAATCGATCAGGTTACTTCCTCACAGTCTTGAACCTTTCTTCAGCTATCTTGTCCAAGCTTACAGTTCCCATGGCTGCGTAGATGCTGTCGCGAATCGATCTGTACTCATCGCAGCTTGTGGTTTTGCAGTCATACTGAGTTGCGACACTCCTAATGAATGTATTGATTCGGTTGATGTCTGGAGTGTCAGTGCCGCAGACAGTGGGAGGTTGGAAGGTCTCTATCTTTGGCGGATTGAGCGTGACCTTCTCCTTTGCAGCTCTCTCCCTGACCCTCTTGATGAATTCGCGGTCTGGGAAAGTTTGCAGCCAATTGTGGAAGGCGGTCTTGGTATCACCAGAATAGCGAGCATCAACCTGCAACCAGTAGTGATGCAAAATAAACTGGTTAAGGAACTCGTCCCATAGAGGCTGATCTTCCACTGGTAGCCAATCTGTTGGCTCTCTTTTGTCTGCTTGGTCCTTGCAGCTTTCAAGACCTTTAAAGCTTGCCACGCGAGCTTTGTCTTTCGCCATTTGTTTCTTCAGTTCAGCCAAGAACATCTTCTACTTGCCTTCATCTTCGCAGTCTTCAGCAGTGTATCCAGCTTCTGCCATCATTCGGATGAGGGTGGCTTCACCCTGTGCTTTTTCTTGGGCAGACAGCTTGGCGGCAGCAGGTTGAGGGGCAGTTGTCACGGGCGGAGCAGCTTCTGATTGCATCACAGGTTGGGAAGTGCGACATGTGCCTCTACTTTGAGTACCCTGTTTCTCCTTGCCTTTCCCTTTTGCAGAAATGCGTTTGCCTTTCCCTTCCCCCTTTTCGGCATTATCATCAATGAGGTTCTGAACAAGGGTGTTGAGGGAGGCTTGCTCGTCGGAAAGTAAGGACAGGTCGGTGCAGATCTTCTCCTTGAACTGCAGGAGGGAGATGATGTTCCCTTGCATCTCCTCCTCTTTCTTCAATGAGCTTGAAGTGGTTTGAGTGAGCTTCGTAGTGAAGTCGTGTACAAGCTGGTTGAGTTGCTCAAACTTAAAGTTCAAGCCATCGATGGAAGATTGGGATGCGACCTTCAGTTCGGACAGCTGGTGCGGAAGCAACTTATCCATCTCAGCTCTCAGTTAGGTTGAGATGAAGAGCGAACTGGCGTGCCACAGTTTCCTTAATTACTGTTGGCATCTCCTCCTTGATATTTGCCAGCAGGGCAGACGCAGCTTTGTCCATTGCTTCAATTTGATTGGCAATCTTCTGGTGCTCTTCTACCTCTGTTGCCTTCACCTTGGCAACCTCCTCATTGATGAATTTCTTCAATTCCTCTTGCATCACAGTGAAAGGAGTGCCAGCGGTTGCGACAGAGTAGACAGGGACACGATCATGGTCAGACTCTGTGTCTTCGCTGTTCCGGGAGGGAATGGGACTGAAGTCTTCATCCTCAGGAAACCTAAAATTATATGAATTGCGATCATGAGTGTAAAAAGGTTTCAAATCGATATTGAGAGCCCTGACCTCTCTCTTCATCCTAGAGAGGACGAACTTCTTGAAGCAGTCGCGAGCTTCAGGAATGGAAGCATAGCCAAAATACTTCCCCAGGGTGTGCTCTTCAATCTCCAGCTGTTCGATGGGAGAAATAAGGAAGATTGACTTCAAGTCACAGTAAGCCTTGTCCTTCCCATTGAGCAACGTACGCAGTCTGAACGCCATCTGCCTGGTCTCCGGAGTAAGGTCAATTCTGGGAAAGGACTCCATAACAGTCTTCTCAGCATTGATTTCGATGGAGTTGACCAGCATGGCAGCTGCAGTTTTCACAGGCTCTTCCTGTACATCATCATCGTCGGAAGATAGGATGATGTTGATGTCCAGCTCTGGAGGGGAGCTGTGATGATGAGAGGTTTCACCGGACTGCTGGTGGACAATAATTGTAGAGTCGGGATTATCTTCCTCGAAATCTGTGTCGTCCGCAGGTTGGAACACAGATTGACTCTGGCCAGCTTGTTACAGAACCTGTGCTGCGAAGGTTTGGCGAACAGAAGGAATGGGTATGGAAACCTGTGCGGCGATCTGTTCGGTTATATCTTTATGTGAGAGGAAGATTGAGCGAATAGGTTGGGGCTGTACTTCCATCTCAGCAAACTCCATGTGCAACCTGCGTGAGATAGGAGTCGGAGATTTAATCCTCACAGACTTGGCAGGTCTGTCAAGCTGTTTGCTGGGGGCGGGCTGCCTCTTCTTCTTGTTGTCTCTCTGAACTGGAGGTACCCAGGCTGGGTTGGACCTGCCCATCTCATACAAATAGGATTTGACGGAGTCGTCATACTTGGCGAAAACTGTGTTGTCGACGCCAATTATGAGTTCGAGTTGCTTCTGGTCCTTGGGGATCTTCTCTTTGTTGAAGGGCATCCGTCCATTCCAATGAAGGTCGGGGTGGAGACCTTGAATGAGGGAGCAGATTTTGGTGCCCAGTCGCAGGTTTCGGGCAACTCGGAATTCAGTCAGCTCGTCGCCTTCGAAAGTGATCGAGAGCTGCTTGATCTCTTCATTAATCAGCTCAAGAAGAAATCTGGCCCAGTTCACATCCAGACCCTGCACGATTGCAGTCATCACCCTAAACTTTGCTGGGGGTGACAGCGTCGTGGTTACCAGAGTAACCAAGAAAGACCTTGTGTACAAAGTCAAAGAGAACTCTGTATGCAGGTCTCAGCAGAGGTCGCGAGAACCTCTTGCCATCGTATTTTTCTGCAGGTTGCATCAGGGCTTTCTGGTACACAATTTCCAGATCTGCATCTGGAACCTCCAATATGAGACCTGAGGTCTTGTGATATAGGATTTCGACAGATCCCGAATCTGCGATTCCGTATGCTCGAGAGATGAACGGCATAATAAGAATAGGCTCATCAGGTTGGTTAGGCTTTGGAAGATGGAAGGCGGCGGAGTCGACATCTTCCGTGCAAAAGTAGGAGAGAATAAACATCGCTACTTGTTGCGGAAGCCAAAATTGGGGCTCTTGAGTAATGATCTTGTAGAACCCTTCCGCAGCTTTGATGTAGGCGTACATCTCGTTGAGACTGGCGTAACCATAGGTAGAGAAATTTGCAGAGGGCTCCGTGAGAATGTACTACTGCATGTATTGAATCTTCTGTTCCGTGGTTGTAGGAAGATTGTAGGAAGTGGATTCTCCTGCCATTGCGAAAAAAATATTAGCAAACTTAGAGTTTCAAATTTTAAAAGGAAGAAGTTGCAAAAAAATGGCGGAAGAATTCAGGATTCGAGTAAGGAAGACGAGGCACAGTTATGTGAGTATATATAGAAGATAAGATGGGCGGTTGAGATTGAGGTAAGCCAACCGTTCAACGGATAGGATTAAAACCCTAGAAATCCGTGAAGTAGTGGACGCGTGGGGAGGTTTGTGAAGCCTACTCGCACAACCCCTACACTCAACCGTTGCCTCGCATTTAATGCAGATTTGACACTGTGCATGCGCTTTTTGACATACATGGAAAGTGAAGTGCGAATGTTAAGTAATGTGTCAGAATATCCTTAACAATGATTTCAATAAATAACAAAACACATGCTTCAATAAATAAAAATGATTGATAAGGCATAAATTGACCAAGTGAAGCAAGAAATATTTCATTAGTGAAGCAAGAAATATTTTAAAACATATCATTGCATATATAAAACATAATTCAAAAACATGGAGACTGATACAGGTCGTCCATGACACTTCCCTATGCGAACTGTGACTTATCAACAGTTTCTGATCTCACAGTTTCCACATTTTCTGAACTCGCAGTTTCCACCTAGCTGGACTATCCTTTGTCCACCGCGAACTGCCCATGTGCATCCTTTTCACCAATGTGAGCTTTGATGAACTCCCATAGCTTGGCATTTTCAGCTTGCAAAGCTGCAACCTTTTCATCAATATACAACTTGTTTTCCAGCTCCAACACGTTAAGCTTTCGAGACATTTTAAGGAATTCTGCGTTGAAGAAGGATAACATCTTGTCAACTGCTATTGAGCTGTTGAAAGAGGATGAAAGAGCTGCGGAGCCTGGGGCCTGGTCCTGAGCTTTGGACGGTGAGCCTGGAGTGGACTTGTCACCAGGAGGTTCCACATCAACCTGTGGAGGGGCAAGCTGCGTTGGACTAGCAGGTTTGGGGTCTGCCTCCACAAAGGTCGCTGTTGTAGATCAAGTGGTGCGCTTTTGTGAGGGCGCAGACTGTTGATCCGTCATCTTCCGTTTTCCTTTACGGACTTTCTCAGCATCTTCACAGCTTTCTTCTTCATTCTCACTTTCATCTCCACTTTCATCTTCTTCTTCCTTTGAATCGCGCATTTCTATGAGCAGACGCTTGGCTACACCCCTTGCTTTGTTGATCTTGTGTGGCAGAATGCCAAGTATCATGATCAACTGGTTACAGGTGTGAGGAACCAGCTTGTCCTCAGGAAATCCGGTGCAGACAGGCCACATCCGATTTGTGAGTGTTCTCTGCAGGATGATGGAGAGCTTGGTGCCGTGACGAAGCTGCATGTTGGCCTTTATCCTGGCAGGTTGCTCCGCTGCCTCTTTGATGAACAGGTTGACTAGCACCCTGGCCCAATTAACATTTAACTACTTCATCACAGCAGTCAGTAACTTGAACTTCAATAGAATGACAGCTTCATTCGAGCCTAGATAAGAGAAGAACACGTTGTGGATGAACTCGAAGAGGAGTTTGTACTCAGACTTCAAGTCGTGGCGGTTGAAGGTTTTCTGATCGTAAACTTTCTTGGGCTCGAACAGAGCTTGCTGATACACGTCATTGACAGCATCCATGGGCACATCATCAATTGTCGTGATGGCCCTTGCATCTGTCAGTCTGTAGGTCTGAAGGACGAGTGGAAGAAGATGACGCCGTTCTTCTTCATTGTTGACTAGAAAAGTCGCCGTTGCGGGATCTCCGGCCATTGATTCCAAAGAGCACAACAAATAGGCAACATTCAACGGTAGCGTCACTCGCGGATGTTGAGTGATGATATTGAAGAAACCATCACATTGGGTGATAGCTTCAATCATCGGATCCAGGCCTCTGTATCCATACGTGTCTAGCACAACAACTTTCTCAAAGAAGATGAGAGGGGTTGCTTTCTTTACTTGAGCACTTAGTGAATCTGTAAACATTTTGCAGAGAAGGTTAGGAATGATTACGAATTTGTGATTTTTGAAAAAGAGCGAAAGAAATTTTGAAACTTGATTTCAAAGGATTTCAAGAAATGCGTAGGGATTTCAAATGATTCTCTCTATTTATAGAGTTTTCTCCAACGGTTAAGATTTTATTAATAAATCTCAACGGAGAGTGAGTTTCACGCGCTTCAGAGAGAGTGAGTTTCACGCGCTTCTTCTCTCTTCTTTTTCCCTCATAGATTGACAGAAATCCCTTGATCTTCATGAAAAACTTTTCAAACACTTTAACAGTAGAAAGATTTGAAAAGATTTTTAAAAGAATAAATAAGGAGTGGAAATAATAAATTATGCTAAGAATTAAATGGAGATTGATACGACATCTCCAGTTCCCCCTTAAAGGTTGGCCAGTAATTTTAACTTTCAACGCAGTTTGTGTCCTCAGGCTGCGTGTCGCCGAACTACTTCTATTGAGCTGCAGTTTCCAAGTCAGTCTGCTCTTTGCTGACCTGTGCTAGCAAACTGGTTTGTCAGCATGCAGTTTCCAAGTCAATCTTCTCTTAGCTGACCTGTGCTAGCAAACTGCTTTTGTTAGCGTGCAGTTTCCAAGTCAGTCTGCTCTTGGCTGACCTGCTCTAGCGAATTATTTTTGTTGGCGTGCAGTTTCCAAGTCAGTCTGCTCTTGGCTGACCTGCGCTAGCGAACTGCTTCCATTTTCTGACTTAGGTTGTGTATCCATTCTGAGCATTCCAAGTTTTCCACATAGCATATTGAATCTCTCTTCCATGAGAGGTTTCATCAGTATATCAGCCCTTTGAATGTCAGTATGGATTTTCTCAACTGTTATATCTTGTTTTTCCACGTGATCTCTGATGAAGTGATGCCTTATATCAATATGCTTGCATCTGGTGTGGTAGACAGGATTCACAGTGAGTGTTATAGCGCTTGTGTTGTCACAAAAGATGGGAACTTTTCGAACTGTGACACCATAATCTTTGAGTTGTTGTTTTAACCAAAGAATCTGCGCACAATAGCTTCCTGTTGCCATGTACTCAGCTTCTGTTGTTGAAGTAGCAACTGAAGTTTGCTTCTTTGAAAACCAAGAAATCAACTTGCTTCTAAGAAACTGACAAGTCCCTGAAGTGGACTTTCTATCCAGTTTGCATCCTCCATAATCTGCATCTGCATAGCCATTTAGTTCAAAATTATCATCACAAGGGTACCATAATCCGAAGTTTACAGTTTCCTTGACATATCTAAGGATTTTCTTGGCGGCTTCTAGATGAGATTCTTTTGGATTAGCTTGATACCGAGCACATATTCCAACTGCAAAAGAAATATCAGGTCGACTTGCAGTAAGATAAAGTAAAGAAGCAATAATTCCCCTATACAAAGTTATGCTGGCAGGTTTCCCTTCAGAATCTGGATCCATTTTTCCATTTGCAATCATTGGGATCTTCAGTGATCTGCTATCTTGGACACCGAATTTGATTGCCAGCTCGTTAGCATATTTGGATTGACAGATGAAGATGCCATCCGCAGATTGCTTGACCTGCAGGCTGAGGAAGAAGTTCATCTCCCCCATCATGGACATTTTGCACTCATCCTTCATGAGTTCTCCGAACCTGTCACATAAAAACTTTGACCTAGATCCAAAGATAATGTCATCAACATAAATTTGCACAAGAAGAATATCATCATTGTATTTAAAAGTAAATAAAGTTCTGTCGACCGATCCCCTTTTAAAACCAGAATGCAGTAGGAATGTAGACAGCATTTCATACCAAGCTCTGGGAGCTTGTTTCAAACCATATACTACTTTGTGAAGTTTGTAAACTTTCTCTGGACCTACTTCCTCGAAACCTGGTGGTTGTTCAACGTAAACTTTTTCACCAAGAATTCCATTGAGAAAAGCACTCTTCACGTCCATTTGGTAGACTTTGATCCTCTGATGAGCTGCATATGCTAGAAACAACCTAATTGCTTCTAGTCTTGCCACTGGTGCGTAGGTCTCATCACAGTCTATCCCTTTTTGTTGACAGTAACCTTTGGCAACTAATCTTGCCTTGTTTCTGATTACTTCAGCATTTTCATCTTTCTTATTCCTAAACACCCATTTTACATCAATCACTCCTTGATGTGTAGGACGATCAACTAGTGACCATACTTCGTTTCTTTTAAACTCGTTGAGTTCCTCTTGCATGGCTGTGACCCAGTCATGATCGGCAAGAGCTTCTTCAACAGTTTTAGGTTCAGAGTAGGAAAGATAGCAGCTTAGTAGACAGCTTTCACCTATCTGTCTTCTTGTCTTCACACCTGCCTTTGGGTTCCCAACAATGAGATCTTCAGTATGAGCATCGATCCATCTCCTTCGATGAGAGATTTCTTCTTCTGTGAGAATTGGTTCAGGGTCTGTTATGGGATCTTCAAACTCAGGTAGAGGTTGAGGAGTGAAGGGGTCAAGCTGTTCAAATTGTTCAGCAAGCTGATCCACTGACAGTTCTGCATTGACTGCAAGTTCTGTTGAAGTTTCTGGATCAGTTGAGGAGGTTCTGGTTGGAGGAGCTTCTGTTTCCCCTTGGTTTGTTCCCCCTTGCTGAATGGGTGGATGTTGTGGATTGAAACCTTGTACAGGCTGACTTTCTTCTTCTTCCAAGTCGGTTGGGCTCCAAATTAGTATTTCATCTCGAAACTGCGTGTTGGAACCTGCTTGATTTTGACTTGCACCTGTACTTTTTTCAGGTTGAGTCTCCCTGTACTCACTGATAGATTCATCAAAAACAACATGTGGTGTTACTTCCACAATATGAGTCTTCTTGCTAAAAACTCTGAAAGCTTTGCTGATCTCTGAATATCCTACAAATGTTTTTAACTGTGATTTCCCATTATTATCAATGTAACACACGCAACCAAAAGATTTAAGATATTTCAATCGAGGTTTCTTATCTTTCCACAGCTCGTATGGAGTTTTTCCATGTCGTTGATGAATGATTGATTTGTTCTGAGTGTAGCAAGCTGTGTTGATTGCTTCAGCCCAGAACTTCTTGGGAAGATTGGTTTCATTAAGCATTGTGTGAGTTGCTTCCTTTAGCGACCTGTTGCATCGTTCAACAACGCCATTCTGTTGAGGTGTGTGAGCTGCTGAAGTTTGATGAGTAATTCCATTTTTGGTGCAGTATGATTCAATCATATGATTAAGAAATTCTGTTCCACGATCGGATCTGATTGAAATCACACTTTTGTTCTTCACATTTGACAGTTTGGTGAGCATCCACTGTCAATGATCCAAATCGCGCCGCGAGCTGCTCGCTTTCTTCTTTGAGCTTTCCCATCCTGCAATTAGACAGATTTAGCAACCCACATGAATTTGGGTGTTTTGTTAGCAGGTTGGGTTTTAGCAGCTTGGTTCCCAAGCTTCTTCTGTTGAGAGCTGTTGACTCGTGGCTTGGTCCGTTGCTTATTTGTTGAGTGGACGGCTTTATTGGAGTATGCAGTTTGCAGTCGGTAATGAGCAGGTTAATAGTATTGCTCCACATATCCACATCTGCAGCGATCAATTCCAGATCCACTTCCATATGGAAATTAATAGTGCCTACCTGACAGCTCAGGATATTGGTACCAATGATGGTTGTACCAGTAACCTTCATTGTCAAGTGTTTGTTGATTTGGCCACTGCTCATAGTAGTTGTTTCGTTGTGGTCGAGCAGTTCTAGGTTGAGAGACTGCTTTTCCTTTGCTAGCAGCTTGCACCCTTCTTGGAGCAGGTTGGCTTCCCTTTTGATAAGCAGGTTGCCCATACAGTTTCCTAGGAAACTCAACCTTTTTCTGTTCTATTGACGGCCTTAGCTACTGCTTCTTGATAGCAGGCTTTCCATGCTCTTTCACCAAGATTGCTTAAGGTTGTCGAGCTGGATTCTTCAGTTTGAGCTGCTTATCTGGTAGAGTGTGATGAGCTTTGCTTTCAACCAATCCTTTTTCTTTTACGAATAGGACCTTCTCCTTTTCTTTGGCTTCGCAGGTTTCACCATGGAATCCAATGCCAAACTTTATCTGAGCAGGTCTCTGGGCAGCTTGCAAGGCTTCAAGCTTTTCACCATTTTTGTTCATCTTCATCAGGACTTGTTGAAGCTTGAGCTCTTTCTGCAACAGCTTCTCATGCTCATTTGAGAGATTTGACAGCTTGCCGTTCAAGCTGTTGATCTCACTGTCCTTTTTAGTGAGCATATCTTTAAGGTTTTCTTCCCTTAAAGCTGATTGTCCTAATTGGATTTTTAGGATTTCTATCTCCCTTTTTCTTGCTTCATCATGGACAGTGAGGTCTTCATTCATAGCAGCTTTGAGTTTCATGTTTTCATCCTCCAGCTTGGATCCTTCTATGACTACTTGTTTAAACATTTCTGAGAGCTTCTTGTAGTCATCAAGCTGTTGTTGAAACTCTTCATATGTTGGCATTTCGGGTAGTTCGAAACCTGCATTCTCGGAGTTAGTTGAATATGAAAATGAGGTTTCAGTATCAACCTTGTATTGAACAAGATCGAGATCTTTTCCCATGTAGCATTCCCCATATTCAAATTCTTCGCCAGCTAAGCGACATTCCTCCTCATCCAGTTCATCATCATCATCTTCGTCGGAGGAGGTTGAGTCTGATAATGTGGCAACAGCTTTGGCCTCTTCCTCAGCTGCGATCATGGCATTGCGCTGCTCCTTAAGCTTTTGGTCTCTTTTTGCGCGGAGCTCTTCGCGTTCAGCCTTTGATAAGTCTGGGCAGTCTGACTTGTAGTGACCTAGTTTGCCACATTCAAAGCAACCACCCTCTGGAGTGTTAGAAGAATTGAATTTAGAGGGTTTTGTTTTACCTTCACCTTTCTTGTCGGAAGAAGAGGTGGTTTGATTTCTCTTGAAATCTTTGTGATACCTACGAAATTTGTTGAAGCGTTTTTCAAGCTTTTCATTCCTTCTTGCCATGAGTGCATAGTCCTTCAACAATTTCTTCATTTTGGAGCATAAATCCTTTGGGATTGTTGTTTCCTCAGTCATTGATGCAGCTTTGAATGCAGCATCTTTTTCTTTCTTTTCGGGCTTGTCCTGACCCGTGAAGTCTGATCATTTCAAACTCATTCCCGATGAGTAGATCAAACAGTTGCTCGGTTGACAGGTTGCTGATGTCCGACCTGCCGCGGTGCATGGCGCTGTACACATGCCAGCTTGCTGGGAGAGATTGGATTACTTTGAGATTGAGTTCGCGCTGTGTATATTTATCTTTCTTGAGAGCTGCGATCTCCAAAGTGATCATTGTGAATCTATTCTTGAGCTGATCAATGGTTTCCGTTGGCTGCATTTGAATTCTTCAAATTTGCTGCATGCTACTGACAGCTTGTTCTCCTGCATTTCTGTTGAACCAAGGCTTATGGCTTTTAAGGTATCCCACATCTCCTTGGCAGTTCCAAGATTTCTTATCTTGGCCAGGTGGACTCCCTTAACTGTACTTGAGATCAACCCTTTTGCGAAGCTGTCAAGTCCAGCTTCCTTTCTTTCTTCGTTTGTGTATTTTCTGGGATCTTTGATCTTTGGCACATATGTTGCTTCGGAAGCTTTATCTCCAGAAACTTCGATATCATAGGGCTCGTAGATTGGCGTTGGACCATTCTCGATGACATCCCACATCAGCACATGATGAGCTTGGAGACACATCTTTATACGAAAGCTCCAGTCTTAATATCCCTGCACAGAGAAATCTTCGCAGACGCGGAGAAGTGAAGCTTCCATAATGACAATTTATGTATGAATGCACAAGCATAATTCTTAAAGATCTAGTTCTATTTGACACTGAAATACAAGAAACCTTCTAGTATGCAGAAGCAATGGTCAAAAGAACCACTGCTCTGATACCGCTTGTAGGTCTCGATAAGTATTTATTGGTGTATGGGGGGAATACACCAATTAGCCAACAGTTTTGACTTTTCAAAACGATTTGATCTTATTGAGTCGTCACTCAGTTTATCAGAGCAGTTTAGTTTTTCCAGCTCAGATAGTAAACTGCTGAGCTTACAAAACTAACTGCGTGCGGAAGTTTGGTGGAAAGGTTGGCTAACAGGTTTCAAAACAGTTTTCAACGAAAACTTTAGTTCAGACAAGTGTTCATGCAAACTGTGAAAGTGGCTAACAGTTTTCAAAGACAGTTTTCAGAGACAGTTTTCAAAGACAGTGTACATGCAAGACAGGTTACAATAATGCAGGTTGTGAGCATGCAAACTGTGTGAATAAAGATGTAAAGATAAATAATAAGAGAGAGAAACACGAGGAGTTTTTATCGTGGTTCGGAGTAAACAGCTCCTACGTCCACGCCAGATTCCGTCGAATCTGTAATCCCTTAACTTGAGATTTTCACTCCTTTTAACACTGGTGGAGGTCCAGTCCAAATTCAAGTCTTTCTCTTAGACTGAATCTAGCACGTTTCTAGAGTCGTGTCTCTTCTTACTTACATACAATCTTACATACAGACTTACTAATACTAAATTACTAGTGCTACTATCCAAACTTGAAAGCTGTGAATAGCTATCGTTGTAAGGAATACAACTCAACTACACTAGTTTTTCAACTTTGATGGTAGTGAGAGTGTGTGTGATGTGTTCTAGTAAGACAGTTTCCAGATAGATCGGAAATCTACAATGATCAACACTTGGGAAAACTCTAGTAATTCGAGTGTTGATTGAATGATTTTCAGCTTGAGATTTCTGCAGCGTTTTAGCTCGTGTATTGATTTTCCCGTACTTCAATCTGGAATGAGTTGAGGTATTTATAGAGAAGCATTTGAAATAGAGCCGTTGGAAGTGTGTCAGGATTTGCAGATTCCGTACACTGACACAATCTTTGTCGTTGAGTGAGAGCAGGTTTCATAACCATAGCTCAGGTTGGCCTTCACAGGTTGAGCTTCCTATACCTCGAACTGTCTTTGGTCTTTTGTAACCTTCGCGTGAAATCTTCGAGTATTGTAAGAGCAGGTTACATAGACAGGTTACCTAATGGAACAGTATGACAGGTTTGAGTAGACTAGGTACAAGGTTGCACTACCAACCTTGACCTTTACATAGCAACCTGTCCGGTTAGGCTTGACTGATCCTGAACACGGAGATCAGCCTGTTCCAATTAAGAACTTATATCTAAGTGTGATTTCTAATAACATTATCAAAACTAAGTTTTAAAGGGTTCCCAACAATATGTAACTCCATTATGGAATAAAATACTATTAATTAACAATTACTCCGTATAAGATAAAAATTGGGTGAAGAAATCGAATATAAACTAAAATATAATATTAAGTAAAAATGGAAAAGACAAACAATAAATTACAACAAAAAACAGCACCGGATCCAAGCCCAGATCTAGAAAGATGTGAATTGCATGTCAATTGTATGTACACGTGATTATCTTTTCTTCACCTTTCTCACGGATTTTCCCTATATTCCACCTTCATGTTCTAAAATTTTCGCTTTTATTCTTTTTCTACGCTGTCACTTGTCATTCTTTCAAAAAATACCTAACCCTATATTAATTAACCTTTAATTTTAGGTCCCACCTGACCCTGTTTTTATAGCTTACATTTCAATCATATATATAAAAAAAAATTATAATACGGAGTACGTTGTTTCTTTATATATACATTTTATATGTAAATATCATAATTTATGGTGACATATAAAAGATGTCCCAAAAATTGGACATAACTACCATGTAGAGATGTCAATGGGCCGGATCTGGGCCGGATCTTGTTTAGTCCAGATCTAAATCCGAAATTTTAACCCGATGTCCGAATCCGGCCCAGATCATCCGGTCTAAAAAAATCAAATCCAAATCCAGATTCATTGGATCTGACGGATCTCGGGTCTAGACTCAAATCAATACTTATCACCTAAAAAATATCTTAGAAAAAGAACTAAAAAAATAAAAATAAAAATTCAACTATAATGAATTGATTGCACCAAATAAATATTTTTCACACACTAAACTGTCAAGAGATTTTCTAACACCATAATCAACTTGCTAATAAAAGTGTCATTCACTTAAACATATCAAAAAAAATATGAAACATATCCATATTTTAGGCATCGAACTTTCAGATTAAAAATATACTCCGTATTTATTAGGTTTGAGATTTAATTAGAATAACTAAGTAGATATAGATATTTAGCCCATGTTTGTTCATATTTTTTTTTTGGTAGGGAAAGGGAAACAATTAAATGATTCCATTACATTGTTGTTTGTTTGAGTAATATCTTATCCATTTCCTTACTTTGGGGTAACTCAATTCATTACATATTACCCCTCAAGAAGGAGGGGAAACAATGAGAAGGGGAGGCCCCTTTACAAGTGACTCATTTCCATACCTGAACCAAACACTTAATAAAATTAATCATTATTATTACAATTCCTCTTACTTGACTTGATTTCATTCCCTTTCTATTACCCGATTTGAACCAAACGAGCACTTATTAGTAGAATGTTATAAAATAATATATAGAATAAATTCCGGGTCCTTGGGCTGGATCTGGAATTCCAGATCCAGATTTGAAAATTATGAGTGAAGTCCGGAACCGGTCCGGATCCATCAAATCCAAAATTTTAGCACTCCAAATTCTAAAAAATGAATCTGGACTCCCGGGTCCAGAATGCACTGCCATCCCTACTACCATGTACTATTTGATTACTTTCTTTGGAGCACTGGACAAGACTTCGATATTTTTAAATAATTTCAAGCCAATTTAAGCCTCTTAAGTTCTGTAGATATATCGAACATTTTCAAAAATAAATTAGAGGGTTTAAATGTATTTTTACGAGAATATTCTATGATATATTCGGCTAATTCAAACATGTGTTATATTGTATTCAATAAACAGTAGGCCCCTTTCTAAGAAAAAACAATATACAAGTGAACTACTTGTTCATAAACCGATAAACGTGACCTAAGAACAAATAATGATAAGTACTGCTATGTTTTTAATATTTTTGGTTCATGATATAAAATTTGCTTTATTTTTAGAAAATCCTGAATTTGCCAAAAATCTTTATCACATCCCAAAATTTGGTACGAGTTACGATATGTATGTCAAACAATAACTCAACATATTTTTTCAAGGGATCTACGTGATAAAACACTTTTCCAGCACTAGAATATAAAGGTAGGCCATCAATCGAAAAAATTACAAAACTCA